>CM065592.1:26027158-26304658 GCA_033119425.1 Bufotes viridis | reverse complement strand
TGACCTTTAACTACGTCCACGCTGACACACAGACTATTTACCGCGCCAAGTGGGGGGTGGCAGGGGGGCCGCGCATCATGTCCGACGTCTAAATAATCACCATGTGCTCAGACCAGTATAAAGCTGGGCGAAATCCAAACTGACCACCATGACGGCTCTCCTGGGGGTCGTCACCCGGCTTTCCACGGTCCCCAGTTACACAATGACACAAACGGATCTGACCTTCAGGAGTTCGGGAAAGCAAAAGTCCTCAGGGTGAGCCCACACACTGACAATTTGCGCAGTGGATGACATTTTACGGATCTGCACAAACTGACTTTGATTTTGAAATCTGAAGCACATTAACACAAATGGCGGATATATCGTGAAGGGCGATGGAATACACAGAGATACATAGTCAAACTCCGCAGAAAAATCCGCACTGGACACAGGCGGCTTCGTAGAGGATTTCCTGCGAAAGCCGCGATGGAAAAAACAAAATCCACCTTGTGTGGACTTGCCCTTAGGGCCCATGCACGCAACCGTATCCGTTTTGAAGTCCGTGTGGCGTCCGCATTGTCTTCGATGGGTCCGTGATCCATATTTTGCGGAACAGACATGCGGAAAGCACATGGGGGATCCGTTCTACATCTGTATGTCCGTTTCGTAAAAAGATCACAAGCGCGTCCTCTACTTATCCCAAAAATGCAATGAGGCCAATGGGTCCGCCCAAAATGCAGACGCAACACGGACCACACTCGTATTTTGCGGAACGCAAAATGGATACGGTCACGCGCATGGAGCCTTAAAGGGGTATTCCGGCTGTTACAAGTTATCCCCTATCCACAGGATAGGGGATAACTATTAGATCGGTGGGGGTCCTGACGCTGATGCCCCCACCGGTCACAAGAACCTGGACCCTCTACCCCTCGAAATGAACGGAGCGGCAGGTCGGCCATGAGAACTGCCGCTTCATTCATCTCTATGGGAGCTTCATCTCTATGTAGAGACAAAGGATCGGCAGTACAGGGGGCCTACGAGGGGTACGGTATACCCACCAACATGTTCCTGGATGCTATAGTATCAATAAAGTTTTTTATTTTTCAACAAGCACAGGGAGGGGGGGGATGCATGGCATTGCTGGAGATGTGGTGTACCATAGAAACAAGTGCTGCTATAACGCTTTCCTCACAATATGAGCCAACACGACCTTGAAGGACTGAATCTGAACACTGACGGGGGCGGGATTCGGGATCGGCGTGTTAGATCCGTCTGGAGCGGGGCGCCTGCAGCAGCTCTCAGTGAAACCACACACTTCCTTACATTCCATAGCTATGTAATGTCATATGGGCATATAAAGAAGCATGTTCTCTCAAAGAGAAGAGCGCCTCTCTCAGTCCGGGCCCCTCTCGGCGGTGTAAACTGACATAAACAATACATAATATGTGGGTGTAAAAGATGTCCTGGGGGGGGGGAGCAGAGGGAGCATTGTAAGTGGTAGGGAGGTGTTATTACAGTTTAGAACCTGTAGAGGGAGATGGCGAGCACTTTTTATCGACAGGAAGTGCTTTACGACGCGCTGGAAAATCACCTTCACTGAAAAAAGCGAATCTTTTGGCTCCCTGGAGATAAGTGGCGCCATAGATACCGGGCGCATGCTCATCTCCATCGAAAAGATGGGAGGTGATGGCAGCTGGTCGGCATGTTAGCGAATACTAGCTTGGGTTATCTGAGATTATTTTTGGGGACTTTTAGAGAATCCATTGAAAAGCATGATCTTTGATAACACGAAGGGTTTCCTACTGGACTCCATCTCATGCCCACAGTCTGAATTTTAACGAGGGCCTGCCCTGTATGCGAGGTGCTGTGCAGCAGCTCATTGACGCTGAGGAGATGAAGTAAAAACGGAGGCAGGACCTACCCCTGGGGGGGGGGGGGGGAGACTTCACAGCTTCCAGGTTTCATTTTCTAAGCCTGGCCCGATTCCGTAATTAAGGGGGTTAATTAGGGAAAATAACAAAAATATCTGATAATCGGAAGCAACGCAAATGGGATTTTTTTCCCGCTTCCCCATAGGAAAGGATGAGGATCGCCAGCAGGGGGCGCTGATATCTGGCTGACTGTTTACGGCTGGTTGCTCTTGGTTACGGCAGTGCTACAATGTATCAATTTAAACTCGCCTATGCTTATGATTGATACTCTGTCATTATTTTTTCTCCGTGCACAGGGCCTATCATGGCAAAGAAATGTTACCCAGGACGTCAGATTCCGAAAATGTATAGAATTATCTCTAGATTCTGGTAAAGAAAAAAAAACGGGCTTAAAGGAGTCGTCTCACTTCAGCCTGTAGAGAAAGTGAATACAAGGTACTTACTAATGCATTGTGATTCTCCATATTGCTTGTTTCCATGGTGACGACCACACTGCAATCCAGCAGCGGTGGTCGTGCTTAGAAACTATAGGAAAACGCGCTCACATGGTCCCGGCCACCAGAGACGCCGACACTTTTTTTCCTGTAGTGTGCAAGCACGTCCACCGCTGCTGGATTGCAGGGTGGTCGTAACCATGGAAACGAGCAGTGTATAATGTGATGGAAAAATGAATCCAGCCAGCAAAGGAGGCAATATGGAGAATCACAATAGATTAGTAAGTGGCTTGTATCAACTTCCTCTACATGATAAACGCCACTTGCTGAAGTGAGACAACCCCTTTAAGCATCAGCTTTAGGCCTCATGCACACGACCGTATGTATTTTGCGGTCCGCAAAAAACGGATCCGCAAAAATACGGATGATGTCCGTGTGCATTCCGTTTTTTTTACGGAACAGCTGGCACCTGATAGAACAGTACTATCCTTGTCCGTCATATGGACAATAATAGGACCTGTTGTCTCTTTGAACTGAACGGAAAAACAGAATGCACACGGAGTACCTTCCTTTTTTTTGCAGACCCATTGAAATGAATGGTTCCGTATACGGAACGCAAAAAACAGCCCGTATATGGAACGCAAAAAACGTTTGTGTGCATGAGCCCTTAGAGCTCATGCACACGACCGTGTCCAATCCGCATTTTTTGCGGATTGCACGCGGCCCTTTAATTTCTACGGGTCTACAGATGTCATCCGTGTGCAATCATATATCACAGAACACGTCTTCTTCTGGTCAGTTCCAGAAAGGAGAGCGAGTAAAATGCGGCTTACACACAGAAGACGTCCGTACTTTGCAGATCCGTGGTTTGCGAACCGCAGCGCGCACGAGGCCTTGACCTATGCCTCTACATGCAAATACCCTGAAGACTAAAAAGCTAACGATACATTGTAACAACGCGACCTTCTCAACACATAAAATGTAGAAATAAAAACAGGAAAAATTCTAAAAACGAGAAGAAATTGGACAGTGCGGATAATTACCTCCAGCAGCCGGTGTCCGCGTCCTCTTCGCACCCAGTTTCGATGGACTGACGCCTGTAGGGTGGCAGCACGCCGTGCGTATATTCTCTAGCATGAGCCCCTGTCATATTTTCTTACCTAGCTGCTGTCTATGTCTAAAAAAAAAAAATTCGTAAAAACAGCGAGAAAGAAAAAAACGAATGAGAAGAGCAGACTTTGTCACTGGTTCCCACTCTTGCTGTCTACGACTGATCTAGAGACTGGACAGTAACACCTAACCCTCGCACTAGGCTGAGAAGCGCCCCCCTCCCTGGCTCGCCCTGTGCTGGAGTCCTGGGTTATGCCCCTCTAAGGCCTGCATCCTCCCTTTTGTATTACCAGCGCCCCCCCCCCAGCCTGGCCTCACACCTGTCTGTGTCACTTACAGTCCCAGGCCATTCTTGTGCCTCCTGTCTATCTCAATCAGGGGCCTGACAAGCCAGCGAGTGCTGCTGTAAAATGACACCCCCTCAGCTGTCTCCCCGTATGACGGAATAGCTCTGCCTGTTTCAGAGGGTGAGGGACAACCGAGCTTTTGCCATTTATAGGAATAAAAAAAAGGGCAACTGAGGAGAGATTAGATAAAAAAGCGCAAATATCGCGTCGTGTCCAATAGGCTTCCGGAACACGAGCCGGAAAATGACGATAAAAACATGGCATAAAAATAATTTCGATATATTTTTATATCATTCGATTTATTATTTGACGATACTATTGGGTTGATAGGAGACCGTTTTCTTCCTCTGGGAGGTGAGCTCATTTGCATAGATTTTTCCCATGAGGCATAATACTTCTGGATCTCTTCAATGAGAATCGGTACCGATCCCATTAAAGGAGTAGTGCCCTCCTTAGGTCCCTATACATTTGCTTAAGTCACATGGGTCAGGGCCCCATCTAGAAACTGGGAGCCACTTGAATAAAGAAAAGGCTACAGATGGTCTTCAACTGGGCGTTACGTGGCAAATCGATCTGGCAAACTGGGCGATTTTTTAAGGGCTCCGTTTTCCTACTTTATGGCAATATAATTGGACATCAAATAGCAATGTTATGTGAGCACTATATGCTAGTATTATATGTATACTGCATTTCAGTATTATTTAGGCATTGCATTGTGCTATTATTTGGGCACTGGATGACAGTATTGTATGGGTACGGTATGGAAGTATTATTTAACATTGTATTTCAGTATTGTATTTTATATTTATGGCTTTGTTATGTGAGCACTATATGGCAGTAGTATTTGGATAACATAGGGGTTAGTATTTAGCATTGTGTATCAGTACTGTATCATAAATGAATGATTTTGTTATATGAGCGCTACATTGGAGTATTATTAAGATACTATATGGAGGTATTATTTAGCATTGTAGAGCATTACAGTATGATAAATGCATGTTTCGTTTTAGAGGCACTATATTGTAGTATTATTTGGATGCTGTAGGGAGGCATTTTTTAGCATTGTATATCAGTACTGTATGATGAATGTAAGGTTTTGTTACAGGACCACTATATTGTAGTCTTATTTGGCTACTGTATGGAGGTATTATTTAGGCATTGCATTGCGGTGTAGTATGGGTAAATTATGGAGGTATTGTAGAGTATTTATAGTGGTGTTATGGGAGTATTTAGATACTGTACTCTGTAGAGGTACTGTATTATTTAGCCATCACATTGTAGTATTATTTCGGCAATGAATGGCAGTAATAGTATTGTGTGTAAGTATTATTTAGCACTTGACAGTATTGTGTGAGGAATTTATGGCTGTATGTGAGTGCTCTGTAGTAGCGTTATTTAGATTCTCTATAGAGGTACTGTATTATTTAGTCATCACATTGTAGTAATATTTTTTGGACAATGGATGGCAGTATTGTGTGTACACTGTATGGAAGTATTATTTAGCACCACATGGCAGTATCATGTGAGAAATGTGTGGCTGCGGGGCTATTATAAGAGGTATTCTTTAGGCATCATATTGTGGTATTATTTTGTAGCCAATACATGGTCAGGAAGTATCTGGTCACTGGTAAGAGTTGTTGTACAGACGATATGGCGGCACACTCATGACATGTAGGCAGCTAATGATGCTGTCAGGAGGTAGGCACAGTAGATACTCCTTGATACTCAAATCACCCCAGCTCTTAAAGGTAGAGCCGAGGGATGATTTGTACCGGAGACCCCAAGTAGGATCTGGAATAGTGCTGCCCTCTTGTGTGGGCCATTTAAGCCCCTCAAGAACCAGCGTCTGGCCACCAATGCCATATCAGTCTGCTATAGAGTGCACTACAAGTGCCAGCATAACACTCAATTGACCGTCAACCCCCAAACAGCCACCCTATCCCAGCGCACAGACGTCTGTCATGGCCGTGTCCAATGATCGCTCGCTTCACCTTGTGAAAAAAACGTGATGGCTATAAATACGGACGCCCTGTGCCTTCCACTGGGCTTCGGTCATGCCGCTCTAAAAATAGAGTCCAAAAAAAAAAGTGAGTGGAGCGGAGGGCTGCGGGCTCGCCCTCGGTTAAATATAGTTACGTTGGATCATGTCCAAACAACTTCTTAGCTGTTCAGGGACAAGTCAAACCTGGAGGCCCCAAAGGTCGGGAAGCAAGGGGTTAAAGCAAATATTGAGCCAGAAAGTGCACTAAATGGGTGCAGAATACACCCCCAAGAAGCAGGGCATCTGCCATGGCATCATACTCCATGAGCTGGATCATTGTAGACTACGTTGTGTCTTCTTTCTATGGTCAGGAGATGTTTGCATACATGGTCCCATTGGGTCAGTCTATGGCAGGCATCCTCAAACTGTGGCCCTCCAGCTGTTGTAAAACTACAACTCCCACAATGCCCTGCTGTAGGCTGATAGCTGTATGCTGTTCAGGCATGCTGGGATTTGTAGTTTTGCAACAGCTGGAGGGCCGCAGTTTGAGGATGCCTGGTCTATGGTCTTCACTTGAGGGTATCTACCAACACATCAATGGAGGAATCTGCTACATTCAAGAGAATGAGCAGTGGGTAAGCTGAGGGGAGTAGCTGGGGTGAAAGGGGCAGGTGGGGTACGTGACGTGGTCAGTTAGGTAGAGATGTGGAGGGGGTACAGGATGATGGTGTCTAGGAATCCAGCATCTCCCTACATCTCCCGCGTGTAGGCTTTGACATTACAGCAGCCAGAGCTACTGACCAGCTGTTGTAACCTGCTCCAGGCAGAAGGTCTTCTGGATAAACAGGAGAAGGAGGGAGGGAGTTATGGGGGCACAAACTGATTCCAGGTGAAGAGAAGGGGTCCATGTGGGGTTCAGCTGCTCTCATCAACTCCCTTTATTACAATCTGACACTTCCGGTGTATTCATCTGATGTCATTACTGTGAGAGTCACATCAGATGTCACTGCAGCCCGGCGTGACCTACCTGCTGTTCATGGTAGCACTGCAATCATTTAGAGAGAAGATGTGAAGTGAAGTGTGGTACCGTCATATCAGTCCATACAGTGAGATAGATAGATAGATAAATAGATAGATAGATAGATAGATAGATAAAGATAGATCGATAGATCATAGATAGATCATAGATAGATAAATATAGATAGATAAATATAGATAGATAGATAAATAAAGATAGATAGATAGATGATAGATAGATAAAGATAGATCGATAGATCGATAGATCATAGATAGATAAATATAGATAGATAAATATAGATAGATAGATAAATAAAGATAGATAGATAGATGATAGATAAATATAGATAGATAGTACAGATAGATAGATAGATAGATAATATAGATAGATAGAGATAGAGAGAGAGATAGATTGATAGATAGATAGAGATAGATAGATAAATAGATAGAGAAAGGGATAGATAGATAGATGATAGATAGATAGATAAATAAAGATAGATAGATAGATATAGATAGATAGATAGATGATAGATAGATAGATAAAGATAGATAGATATAGATAGATAGATACTGTAGAAATATCTTCTACAATATCCATACTCAAACTCGGTAAGCTACATTTGTATGTGATTTTTCTTAGTTTTTTGTTTGTTTGTTTGTTTGTTTATTTTTACCATTTTTTAGGATTTCATGTTGCAGATTTCCGAGCAGAATTTAAAAAAAACAAACAAACCCCAAAGTCTTCGAAGAAATTCTGTATCCAAAATCTGGGACCCTTTAAATGTATGTGAAGCTCTGCTGTATGAGCCGTATCTATATCTTCTCCTTCGGGAGGCTTTACAAGGAGAAGGCTCAGTCCGCCCCATTTGTCGTCTGCAGGAATGCGAGGCGGCTCATTCCATACATGATACATGTGTACAGTTGTAGGTGACAAACATCCTGTCACTCACTGTAAGAGACACACAACTCACACACAGCTATAGGGCCCCCTACACATAGGGCCTCCTCTATTGTTACAGCTCACTGCCCAGGCCGGGGGTGAAGCAGTGGCATCATACCTGGGGGCTGGGGGTCTCAGAGACCCTTCTACCACAGAGAAAAAACCCATTATTATTAGGCCTTCATCTATGTGCACTCTACTGCAAGTGTCACAGATCGTAGGTGCTACATAAATCTACAATGTGTAAAAGGATCCAGTTCCGATATAACAGAACCATCCACAGTAACCCAATTACAGAGCCATCCACAGTGCCCCCATTACAGAGCCATCCACAGTGACCCCATTACAGTGCCATCCACAGTGACCCCATAAAGGAGCGATCCTCAGTGACCCCATAACAGAAACATCCATACTGACTCCATAACAGAGCCATCCACAATGACCTCATAACAGAGCCATCCACAATGACCCCATAACAGAGCCATCCACAGTGACCCCATAACAGAGCCATCCACAGTGACCCCATAACAGAGCCATCCACAGTGACCCCATAACAGAGCCATCCACAGTGACCCCATAACAGAGCCATCCACAGTGACCCAATAACAGAGCCATCCACAATGACCTCATAACAGAGCCATCCACAGTGACCCCATAACAGAGCCATCCACAGTGACCCCATAACAGAGCCATCCACAGTGACCCAATAACAGAGCCATCCACAATGACCTCATAACAGAGCCATCCACAGTGACCCCATAACAGAGCCATCCACAGTGACCCCATAACAGAGCCATCCACAGTTACCCCATAACAGAGCCATCCACAGTGACCCCATAACAGAGCCATCCACAATGATCCCATAACAGAGCCATCCACAGTGACCCCATAACACAGCCATCCACAATGACCCCATAACAGAGCCATCCACAGTGACCCCATAATAGAGCCATCCACAATGACCTCATAACAGAGCCATCCACAGTGACTCCATAACAGAGTTAGCATCAGTGTCTCCATAACAGAGACAGCCCCCATAGCAGAGCTAGCCACAGAGCCTCATAACAGAGCCATCCACAGTGACCCCATAACAGAGCCATCCACAGTGACCCCATAACAGAGCCAGCCATAGTGACCCCATAACAGAGCCATCCACAGTGACCCCATAACAGAGCCATCCACAATTACCCCATAACAGAGCCATCCACAGTGACCCCATAACAGAGCCATCCACAATTACCCCATAACAGAGCCATCCACAGTGACCCCAAAACAGAACTAGCCACAGTGCCCCATAACAGAGCCAGCCACTGTGACCCGATAACAGAGCCATTTACAGTGACCCCATAATAGAGCCATCCACAGTGACCTCATAACAGAGCCATCCACAATGACCCCATAACAGAGCCATCCACAGTGACCCCATAACAGAGCCATCCACAGTGACCTCATAACAGAGCCATCCACAGTGACCCCATAACAGAGCCATCCACAGTGCCCCCAAAAAGGAGCGATCCTCAGTGACCCCATAACAGAGCCATCCACAATGACCTCATAACAGAGCCATCCAAAGTGACCCCATAACAGAGCCATCCACAGTGACCCCATAACAGAGCCAGCCACAGTGACCCCATAACAGAGCCATCCACAGTGACCCCATAACAAAGCCATCCACAATGACCCCATAACAGAGCCATTCACAGTGACCCCATAACAGAACCATCCACAGTGCCCCCATAACAGAGCCATCCACAGTGACCCCATAACAAAGCCATCCACAATGACCCCATAACAGAGCCATTCACAGTGACCCCATAACAGAACCATCCACAGTGCCCCCATAACAGAGCCAGCCATAGTGACCCCATAACAGAACCAGCCACACTCCCCCCATAACAGAACCAGCCACAGTGCCCCCATAGAAGAACCAGCCACAGTGCCCCCATAACAGAGCCATCCACAGTGACGCCATAACAGAACCATCCACAGTGCCCCCATAACAGAGCCAGCCACAGTGACCCCAAAGCAGAGCCAACCACAGTGACCCCATAACAGAACCAGCCACAGTGCCCGCATAACAGAACTAGCCACAGTGACCCCATAACAGAGCCATTCACAGTGACACCATAACAAAGCCATCCACAATGACCCCATAACAGAGCCAGCCACAGTGACCCCAAAACAGAGCCAACGACAGTGACCCCATAACAGAACCAGACACAGTGCCTGCATAACAGAACTAGCCACAGACACCCCATAACAGAGCCATTCACAGTGACCCAATAACAGAACCATCCACAGTGCCCCCATAACAGAGCCAGCCATAGTGACCCCATAACAGAGCCATTCACAGTGACCCCATAACAGAACCAGCCACAATGCCCCCATAACAGAATCAGTCACAGTGCCCCCATAACAGAGCCATCCACAGTGCCCCCATAACAGAGCCATCCACAGTGACCCCATAACAGAGCCAGCCAGCGACCCCATAACAGAGCCATCCACAGTGACCTCATAACAGAACCAGCCACAGTGCCCCATAACAGAACCTCCACAGTGACCCTATAGCAGAGCCATCCACAGTGACCCTATAGCAGAGCCATCCACAGTGCTCCCATAACATAGCCATTCACAGTGCCCCCATTACAGAGCCATCCACAATGACCCCATAACAGAGCCATCCACAATGACCTCATAACAGAGCCATTCACAGTGCCCCCATAACAGAGCCATCCACAGTTACCCCATAACAGAGCCATCCACTGTGACCCCATAACAGAGCCATCCACAGTGACCCCATAACGGAGCCATCCACAGTGACCCCATAACAGAGCCAGCCACAGTGCCGCCATAACAGAGCCATCCACAATGATCCCATAACAGAGCCATCCACAGTGACCCCATAACAGAACCAGCCACAGTGCCGCCATAACAGAGCCATCCACAATGACCCCATAACAGAGCCATCCACAATGACCTCATAACAGAGCCATCCACAGTGCCCCCATAACAGAGCCATCCACAGTTACCCCATAACAGAGCCATCCACAGTGCCCCCATAACAGAGCCATCCACAGTTACCCCATAACAGAGCCATCCACAATGACCCCATAACAGAGCCAGCCACAGTGACCCCATAACAGAGGCATTCACAGTGACCCCATAACAGAGGCATTCACAGTGCCCCCATAACAGAGCCATCCACAGTGTCCCCATAACAGAGGCATTCACAGTGACCCCATAACAGAGCCATTCACAGTGCCCCCATAACAGAGCCATCCACAGTGACCTCATAACAGAACCAGCCACAGTGCGCCCATAACAGAGCCATCCACAGTGACCTCATAACAGAGCCATCCACAGTCCCCCCATAACAGAGCCATCCACAATGACCTCATAACAGAGCCATCCACATTGACCCCATAACAGAGCCATCCACAATGACCACATAACAGAGCCATCCACAGTCCCCCCATAACAGAGCCATCCACAGTCCCCCCATAACAGAGCCATCCACAGTCCCCCCATAACAGAGCCATCCACAGTCCCCTCATAACAGAGCCATCCACAGTGACCCCATAACAGAGCCATCCACATTGAAGAAGGCGGCTCAGTAATTCATATGTCTTTGCAATGCTGAGTTCTTCCTTGCACTTCGTTCCTCGGCCCATAGGTGACAGCATCACAATTACTTCTATGAGGTGACATTTCGGCAGGATATCTTTTTGCTGCTCCCAGTTGTTCCTCTAGAGGTTTAGACAGCTGCTGGTGAGTCAGGAACAAGTCGAGGGGAGGGGGTGTTATGGAGACACTGCACATCCCTCAGAATCCAATCTCTTGGGACTCAGCACAGGGGTCAGAGGTCACTCTAGGCGCAAAACAGGTGCACAGGAAGACAAAAAGGAACAGTAACGCGTTTTGTGGGGTAGCTTTGGTCTTGTCCTGGTTAAAGCAAAAAGTTTATAACATCCATACTCCACAGCTCATCTGGCAGCTAGAGTAAAAGGAGAATATTATATCAAATTCTCCTGTAACGTCTGGGAAGGTAAATCTCCTGGGCACCGCAGAAGCCTCCCAACATCTCCCAAAGAAAGAAGCCTTAATTGTGTGTGGCACCATCAGTTTCACCCTTACCTCCAAAGAAACATTTAGGAATGAACGCTATGTCACAAAAACGGGACGTGACCCATAATAGAAGGGCATGAGAAAATGGGTGTGCCATGCCCGCGGGTCTCCCATTTGCCTCTTTAGAAATTTGCATTACGATATATCATAATGATGTAAGAGTCAAATGTGGCTCCTTTGTGACCTTGTTTTGAGGTAGTTAGTGAGGCCTCTTGCACACGACCGTATGGCTTTTTAAGTATTTTGCGGTCCGCAAAAAATGGATCCGCAAAAATACGGAACAAAACAGCTGGCCCCTGATAGAACAGTACTATCCTTGTCCGTTATGCGGATAATAATAGGACATGTTCTATCTTTGAACGGAACGGAAATACGGAAACAGAAGGCATACGGAGTACTTTCCGTTTTTCCTGTGAATCCATTGAAATGAATGGTTCCGTATACGGTCCGTATACGGAATTGAAAAAAACTGAACATAAACGGAAAAAAAACGTTTGTGTGCAAGATGCAGATAATCCTCGTGCGCAGTGCTTCTCCTCCATGGTGCTCAATTCTTTTCTAAGGCTAGTTTCACACTCCTGGCATAGTTTTGGCAGACTGACCTTTGTGACCTTGTTATAAGGTAGCTAGTGAGGTCTCTTGCACACAACCGTATGGCTTTTTCAGTATTTTGCGGTCCGTAAAAAATGGATCCGCAAAACTACGGATGACGTCAGTGTGCATTCCGTTTTTTGCAGAACGAAACAGCTGGCCCCTCATAGAACAGTACTATCCTTGTCCGTTATGCAGAAAATAATAGGACATTTTCTATCTTTGAATGGAACGGAAATACGGAAACGGAAGACATACGGAGTACTTTCCGTTTTTTCTGCGGATCCATTGAAATAAATGGTTCCGTATACAGTCTGTATACGGAAAGCAAAAAACGCAACATAAACGGAAAAAAAAAACATTGTGTGCAAGAGGCCTGATGCAGATAATCCTCGTGCGCAGTGCTCCTCCTCCATGGTGCTCAATTCTTTTCTAAGGCTGGTTTCACACTACTGGTATAGTTTCGGCAGACTGTTCCGGGAGAGAGCTCTCAGCGAGTCACAGAGCTCCGGCAGGCTATTCTCTGCCAGAACAGCCTCCCGGAACGGAACTATATCACAAGTGTGAAACTAGCCTAATAGGAACATGTCTATCAGCAGCCAATCAGCCGTCTCCTCCATGTACTCACTTCCTGCGCCAGTGACGGCAGTCGGAGATCTACACTGGAGAAGTCAAGTCTTGCCGAAAGTATGTGCCATGTGCCAGGACTATGAGAACAATTCTCCACAGGATATGGCGTAATTGATAAGAGGGGACCCCCAAGATGGGGCCTTCTCCATTCAAGATAATTAAAGTTACAGAAACATCTCAAACAAGTGCGTAGTGCATGGCCAGTCCGCATCGATTCAACCATGTCCAGCCCGCTTAACAAAATTGGTATCAGTGGACATATGTGCTCTCCATAGTTAGAAGATCGAGAAATTGGACTCTACCTATCAGGAATTTATTCCATATCTTGTGCCTATGCCTTTTGAGGGGTTGTCCATTCCTTGATGGCCTACCTCATTGAAGAAAATCGGAGCAGTGTTGCAGTTACCAGCTTCGACCATTGTACAGTGGAAGGAGCTGTGTAGTTCTGGTGCCAGAGCTATTGCAGAATAGCTAACTGGTGGGGATGCAGGGTGTTGGACCGCCGCAGATAAGATATTGATTGCCTATCCTGAAGATAGGCCATCACTTGTGAAGGAGTGGACAACCCATTTAAGGGCGAACCCTCTCCCCTAGCCAGTACCCTCATAGTAAAAATGATCACAATACCATGCGGTGAGAGGAAACATGAGTTCTGTTTGTCAGCTGTACAGTGGGTATCATCCAATGTATTTGGCCCCAAGGTTTACATATGTTTTAGCTATGTTCCTTGGCAAGGGTCAAAAATGAAAGTCAATTATCAGTGGTGAAAACATTCAGTTTTGGGACTATTTTGCTCTACTTTCACAAAAATGTATCCACCAAACGAATCCAAATTTTTTGCAAAGCTTCTGATGAATCTGCGCCATAAAACTGTGAATATTGGTGGGGAAAACATGATTGAAGAAGACGATGGAGGATCACATGACAATGGGAGGATGTGGTGGGAGGACTTGCCCTGCTGAGACAGACCAATCGCCATTCTGTGTTCAGCTTGTGACCTGGAAGGATGTCTTCTGGTTGTGTCTGACAAAAAGCTATTACAGGCATAAGGAACTAATGGATTGTGATACGAACACTATAAGGCGACATAGGGAGAGGATATTGAGATTGGGAATATTTTAGGAAAGTTTATCACTGATCAGGGAAAGCATATAGAGGGAATGAGGGGTAGAGTTGAGTGTTTGAACGCTTACTGACACGACAATTGACCATTTTTGCGTTTTAGTTTTTTACTCCCTGCCTTCCAAGAGCCATAACTTTTACATTTTTTCATTCACAAAACTGTATGAGGGCTTGTTTTTTTGCGGAACAAGTTGTACTTTATAATGGTGCCATACGATGTAGTGGGAAGCTGAGTCAATGTACAGACAGAACCTCCGAAAAACTGCCAGGACCAGATCTGTTTCTATCATGGTTAGCTCAGGAACTGGTGACACTGCTGAGACTGTGGGTGCAGGCTCAAAATCTGCCAGACCTAGGCCAAGCTTAAAAGCTGCTAGTATCTCCCGTCTGACGGAATAGTTTTTCTCCTGTCTGAGTTTTTCTCCACAGTACCGGAAGACAAAAGCATTGCCCTGTGCAATATCTGCAGGATTAAAATTATCCATGGGCATTGAAACACAAACATGGGCACCACGGCTCTGCTGAAGCACATGAAGTAGCATCGCAAGTTGTTGTGGGAAAATAGAAATGGCCATCAGCTAGCACAAAAAGAGTTTCCTCTTCCTCCCAGTCTCCTTTGCGGCACCCACGAAGCATCCATGTGCAGTACAGCGTCCTTATCATCGTCATCAACAGTTACTGCTTCACCCACTCTGCTCCATTTTCAGCCATTGATAACAGAATGTCGGGCCAAGAAACAACTCTACATATCCATCTGTCCACTGGTGTGCAGACTTAACTCCTACCTGGCTAAGTTGCTGGCATGGCAGTTGCTGCTGTAACATTTAGTCAAGTCTGCTGCCTTTAAGGAGCTGATGGGTACAGCCTTGTTGGAAGATACCTAGCCACCATTATTTCTTCAAAAAAGCCATCCCTGCCTTGTATTGTCAAGTAATGGTAATTGTGGCTCCTTGCAATTCTCACTTTGCGGCAAGGTGCAGGCCACTGTGGACACCTGGATTCACCAATACAGGCAGGGACAATACATGTCAATACATGGCCCGCTGGGACAATGTTTTTGGTTTCAATGATGAGGCAGCACCCCAGCAGCAAGGCCAGGTCCTATTGACAAATTCACGTTTGTATTGGTCTAGTTCTGATGGGAGGATGTCTATGGAGGTGGAAGAGGAGGATGAGGAGCTACCACTGGAGGAAGAGAATGAGGAGTTGCTTGGACAGGCTGAGGTCAAGGCAGGCAGTGTATGTGTGATCCAATAAACAAGCTGAGGTTCGGGCAGACAGCTCAGGGTTCTTACAGGGAACAAGCAGGGGGATGGGGCAGGTACATGGAACAGGTAAATGAACATGGCACACCTCAGCAGGAAACTAGTGAACTAGAACCTATTACTCAGGCACCTTCCCACAGGGAAAGGTGCCTAAAGTACCCCAGGTAACCAGCCATTGGCTGGAGAAAATAGGGGTGTGTGTTGGCCATTAAAGAGCTGGAGGGAGCACATGTACACTCCCTGTGAGCAGATAGTGGCATTGCCGGATGGAAGCTGGCTTCCTTCTGCATGGAAGGAGCATCACGACTCGGAAGAGATAGACGTCAACAGGAACAAACTGCCAGATCCCTGTAGCTATGAAGCGGGTGAGCAAAGCAGAGGTCATATGTACCAGCAAGAGAGGAGCAGTGGTGGGCACATATCAGTGCTATACCATTCCCAGTGAACTACGGTAAGTCAACCTTCTGATAAGAAAATAGTGGAAAAACTAAAGATTTCAATAAATGACAGCTTATCAATCACTGTAATCTCCCCTCCTATTTTTGACTTTGTGGCCAAAACTGAATGGGGTTGTTTTGGAACCCATTACGGTACCACATTTTCACAGTAGTCATTTTTGTTATTTTTTTTAAGAAAGTTTTTATAGCATGAGGTTTAGAGATCATGTGATTTCAAAAACTCATTTATTAATGTCATATAATTGGCCAAAAATGATGTTTCTTGTTCCAGGCTATGAGAAGTGAATGATCTGAGACCTCCTTGTGATTAATAATGACAGGTTTCTGACTTTATGCTGCAGTGTAAATTAGAGCACAGGGGGGGAATAATTAGCTGACAGCAGTCAGACGATCCACCTGTTGCATTGTTTGGGTAGATGGGGGAAGGGGGGTGGATGTGAGCACATGTGGTTGTACCATAGTACAATGCAGAGATCTTTTTGGAGCTAATGATTAATGATGTTATACTTTCTAACCAAATTTGTGTCCAAATGATAACAAATATTGAATTGGTGGCTGTTTTTTGGGAGAAAGAAATGCATCTAGAGGTGAAGTAGTGAGTAATCTATATTAGGCTTGTGACAGCTTACCCTTTTGGCCAACTGTTTCTAGACAGCAGGGGGCATCACACGTCTCACGCAATGTGATTAGACCGATCGCTGCTTTGGTGGTCACCAAAAGTTGCAATTGACTGCAAATTTTCACTCAACCCAGTTATTGTAAATGTACAGTCACATCCCCAACGATGAGCTGATCACAGGGGTCCGATTTTACATTTCAGTAAGCAATCCAGCCTGGGTGCTGATGGGTGCTGGATTGGCAAATATTCTTAATTAGTGGATGGTCATAGAAATGCCTATGCAATCGATTTACAATAATTTGGGGGAGAGGATAAGTGATGGGGGTGGGGGTGGCTTGGAGTATCTGGCAATGATATGACTCATGTTTCCCAATTTGACTATAATTACCAGTGGATGATAACCCCCACCCATAAGGGCAGTTTGATACAAATGATAAGACACAGTTTATTATTATTACAGAGGAAATCTCATCCTGACTAAATGTTCTGAACTAAAACATCAGACGTCGAAAAATGCCCCCTCATTAGACGGGTGTGAAATCGACCCATCTACAGTAATTATTATCATCAAGATCTAAATGGTGGCCATATTAGTTGTCACTAGTGTTGAGCGAATCGAAGTATACAAAGTGGACTTTGATCCGAATTTCAAGAAAATTGTGATTTGCCACGAAGGCGAATTTCATTGCGCTGTGTTGTAACGAATCAATTTTTCCTAACATGGCTGAAAATAAAAAGAATTATACTCACCTCAACCACGCCGAATTTTACAAAAAAATTCTTTGTCACGAAGTGCATTTCTTTGTAAGTAGTGGGTACAAGGACAGGGAGCAGCTAATGCGCCGCTCCCCTTCATTGTACCCCTCAGATGCCACGTTGATACATGATCGTGGCATCTGATAGCAATAATTGGGTAAAAAAAAAAAACATACTTACCTGATCCATTTGCTCGCAATGGGCCGGCATCGCCATCTTGATTGAAGATCTGGTGCAAAGTCTTGCTTGGCCCCTGATGACATCATCACGTCTGCAGGTGTGGTGATGACGTCATACGTCACCACGCACGGGATTTCAGTGCGACATCTTCAAGCAAGATGGCAGCCAGCCCGTTGCGAGCAAATGGATGAGGTGAGTATAATTTTTTTTTAACCCCTGATTATCCCCTGAGCAGCTGAATGTGAGTCACAGATGCCGCGATCAGCATTAAATGTGGCATCTGAGGGGTTAAATAATGGGAGGCGGTGCAATCGCCGTTCCCCGTCATTGTGCCCACTCCATACAATGGAGAGTGATTTGTGACAAATATTCGTAACAAATCGAATTTCTTGTCAAATGTGGCGAAGCTGCCAAATCGAATTTTTCAAAACTGGTGGAAATGTTCTTCAAAATGCCCTCCATTGTATGGGACATATAAATAGATATTCTGGTTACTTTCAAATCCTGGCCCACTCATCTTGCCCTCACTTCTGGACATGTGGGTGGCTGGAGAAGCTCAGCAGGCAGCGTGGGGAACGTCGTCACAGGACATCCCGGCCATTAAGTGGCCTCGCTCCTGTAACCCAATCACCCTGCAACCTGTTGAAAGCAGCTGGGATCTGCAATAAATGTGGCAATTAAGCAAATCTATTTACTGTGCGAATAAGCAGACAAGTAGTCAGGCAGTGATATCTGATGCTGGGGTGCAGTGATACTCATTGCTGGGGTGCAGGGCTACACTGATACTTTGATGCTGGGGTGTATTGATACACGTTCCTAGGGTGCTGAGGTGGACTACCAAGTCCTGGGGTGCAGGAATATCAGGTGCTAGGGTGCAGTGATACCTGATGCAGGGTAAACTGATTTTGGGGTACCGTGATAACTTGATGCTTGGATACTGTGATATCTTGTGCGGTGATACCTGGTGATAGGGTGTAGGGATACCTGATATTGGGGTACAGTGATACCTTGATGCTGAGGTGCAGTGATATCTAGTAATGGGGTGCAGTGAAACACGTTCCCATGGTTCTGTGATATCTGGTGCTGGGGCGTAGGGTCAACTGACTTTAGGGTATTGTGATACCTTGATTCTGGGGTGCAATGATATCTAGTACCGGGTGCAGGGATACCTGATATTGGGGTACAGTGATACCTTGATACAGGGGTGCAGTGATACATGTTCCTGGGGTGCCAAGATATCTGATGCTAGGTTGCAGTGATTTTTGTGGCTGGGTGGAGTTATACCCAGTGCTGCGGTGCAATGATACCCAATGCTGGGGGTGCAGGATAACTGATTTTGGGGTACCGTGATATCTTGATGCAGGGGTGCAGGAATACAGGGTTATCTGAGTTTGGAGTACAGTGATACCTTCATGCTTGGATGAAGCGATACAATCATATCTAGCGCTGGGGTGCAGGGATTCCTGACATATGGGTGTAGTGATACTTCAATCCTGAGGTGCAGGGATTCCTGACATATGGGTGTAGTGATACTTCAATCCTGAGGTGCAGGGATTCCTGACATATGGGTGTAGTGATACTTCATTCCTGAGGTGCAGGGATTCCTGACATATGGGTGTAGTGATACCTCAATCCTGGGCTCCAGGGATTCCTTATATTGGGCTGCAGTGATACCTCAATCCTGGGGTGCAGGGACACTAATACTGATGCTATAGTGCAGTGATATCCAATGCTTGGTTGTACTGATATGTGATACTGGGAGGTAGTGATACCTGGTGCTCCGATGTGGGACTATGCCTTTAATGCCTGATTACCTCCTAATCTTAGTAGCATGTGTCTGTTACACCATGAATATAATTGAAGTCTTAACCAGTCTGGAATTCATCTCCCTCTCATCACAGTCTCACGCTGCTGTTTTATACAGCTCTCATACTTTATGCTGTGGCTCTGCTTGTTCAGATTGGCTCCTGTGCCTAAGCACAAGCTCACCATTTCTGTAGGAAATCATTAAAATAAAGAGCTGACTGATTGTAGCCAGGGCAGAAGGTCTTTAAATGACAAACAATTATAGCTGGCGCCCATATACTAAGGAAAGAGCCTCAGATCTGCTTTACGTTGTCGTTGAGGACTCCTCATGTGTTTTACAAAAATATGTTGTGTGAAATGAGGCAGAAAATGAACCTTCATGTGACAATGGCAGCACAGTATTGGATTTACATGTCAGAAGTCTATAGGTATAAAATGCTGGGGGACGGCAGTTGATGGGTCTTATCTAAAGGGGTGGATCTTAGACTACACACAATACAATGGAGGAGCGGTAACTGCTGTAGCAAGCTGCCTCCCAGCCAGAGATACAGGAGCTTTAGCCCAGACGTCCTGCTCCTATGCAGTAGCACTGGAACGGGAAAAAGAAGGATGTCTTCTAAGACACATATAAAGAATTATTTTTTTGCACTCCTTATATTGTATAATGGAAAAAGATATTATTAGTTCTCCACTGTCCCTTTAAATCCACCATATATTTCCATGAAGCCGAAATAATGTGTGCGTTTGTTTATATGGCTCTAAGTATTTTGCTGTGGTCGATGGTGGGAAAATCTCAGAGGGGTCTCTCTAGAATTCCATGTATTAGATGAATGGAATCCTTTGCATTCCACCCGTCCTTCTGCTCTATCACCTTCCCCGTCCTTTCAACTCTCGACCTACCCAAAAACTTCTATGGTCGCTGGACGGCATCTAGGAATCTAAGTTGGATGTAACAGTTGTTAATACTTCCATGAAAGACAGAAATGAGATATCCCGACCTGGATTATTGTACTCAGCAGGAATGTTCCTCCTGTATGTAGGGTACAATGGATCATCATGGACAAGAACTATGTCCACCTGTCTTCTACTCACAGGTGGAAGCAAGAAAGTTCAGCTCTCAACTAATGAATACTGGTTCGACACGCAAGTGATCTCCTCCATTGAGTAACCAATGTATCATGCATGTTTATACTTTGATATAATGGTATTTTTGGCCAGGGCCAGTTTTAGGGGGTGGCAAACTGGATAACTGCCCAAGGCCATTATTTCAAAGGATGAAGGACCTAATATACTGTAAACTGCACCTCCCTTTTTGTTGGACCTCATCACTTCTGCCTATGTGAAATATGTGCCCCATTGACACCTTCAACTGTTCAAACTAGTTCATTATTTATGCTCATCTTCCCCAACCAAACTAATTCCTAAAAAATTGTGATTGACACTTTAGGGGTACATGTCCTCAAGAATAAAAAATACAGCCACAAAATGGGATATTTTTAAAACCATCCTAAAATCTAATTGTGAGAGGTACATACCTTATGGGAATAAAAGGTTAAGGAACATGAAAAAAACTGATGTGTATAAATAGAATTGTAAAGAAAGCAATAATTGACAAAAAGAAAGCATTTAAATTATTAAAACAGGAGGGTAGCGAGGAAGCACTGAAAAACTATAAGGAAAAAAATAGAATATGTAAAATACAAAAAAAAGCAGCCAAACTAGAGACAGAGAAATGAATTGCCAAAGAGAGTAAAACAAACCCTAAGGCTAGTTTAACACAAGCGTCAGGGGAGTCTGTCAGGCTGTCCTGACAGGTGAACAGCCTGTCGGATCCGTCCTGTCACTAGTCTTGTGTGCCCCCGGACTGCCGCTCCGGCCCCAACGACTATAATGGGGGCGGAGTTCCGGCGGCAGCATGGCAGCGCACAGCAAGAGGCCGCCAGACTAAAAGTACGACATGCAGTACTTTTAGTCCGGCTGCCTCTCACCGTGCGATGCCGTGCTACCGCCGAAACTGCGCCACCGCCCCATTATAGTCAATGGGGTCGGAGCGGCAGTCCGGGGGCACACGTGAAACTAGCCACAGGACGGATCCGACAGGCTGTTCACCCATCAGGACAGCCTGACAGACTCCCCTGCCGCTAATGTGAAAGTACCCTGAAATCTGAAAGTGTCGGCCCTTTACAGAGTGATGAGTTGCAGAGAGCGGTGAGGAGAAAGCAAAGCTATTAAATATTTTTTTCTCCATTATATTCACTGAGGAAAATAAACTGTCAGATGAAATGCAGAATGTGAAAGTAAATTCCCCATTAAAAGTGTCCTGTCTGACCTAGGAAGAAGTACAACAGCGACTTAAAAAGATTAAAATAGACAAATCGCCAGAACCAGATAGCATACACCCCCGTATCCTAAGAGAATTAAGTGATGTTATAGCCAGACCCTAATTTTTGATATTTACGGACTCTATACTGAAAGGGAATATTTCACAGGATTGGCGCATAGCAAATGTGGTGCCAATATTCAAAAAGGGTCCTAAAACAAACTATAGGCCGGTAAATTTAACATTTGTTGTGGGGAAACTATTTGAAGGTTTTCTAAGAGATGCTATCTTGGAGTATCTCAATGAAAATAAGCAAATAACGCCATATCAGCATGGCTTCATGAGGGATCGGTCATGTCAAACTGATTTAATCAGTTTCTATGAGGAGGTAAGTTGTAGACTTTACTGCGGCGAATCAATGGATGTCGATCTGGACTTCTCCAAAGCATTTGACACTGTACCTCATAAAAGGTTAGTATATAAAATGAGGATGCTCGGACTGGAAGAAAATGTCTGTATGTGGGTAAGTAACTGGCTCAGTGATAGAAAACAGAGAGTGGTTATTAATGGTACACATGAACTGTGTAAAGTAATTAACATGGAAGAGGATAGTATACTGTATATACTACAGAGGACAGTATACGGATGCAGATGGATCTGGATAGATTGAAGGCTTGGGCAGAGAAGTAGCAGATGAGGTTTAACACTGACAAATGTAAGGTTATGCACATGGGAAGGAATAATGCAAGTCAACAGTACAAACTTAATGGTAAAACAATGGGTAAGACACATGGAAAATGACCTAGGAATTTTGGTGAACCGCAAACTAAGCTGTAGAAACCAGTGTCAGACAGCTGCTGCCAAGACCAATAAGATAATGGGTTGCATCAAAAGGTGCATAGATGCCCGTGATGAGAACATAGGCCTACCACTTTACAAATTACTGGTCAGACTACACATAGAGTACTGTGTTCTTTACCGCATTGGTCTGCATCACCCCCATTCTGGGTACCTTTTCACTACCGTGTTTGGGAGTCTTTTTTTGACCATTTTCTTTTTTTTTTATCAACTCCTGTGAACAAGGCAGACATAGCAGAGCTGGAGAGGGTTCAGAGGAGGGCAACTACAGTAATAACTGGAATGAGGGATCTACAGTACCCTGAAAGGTTATCAAAATTAGGGTTATTTACCTTAGAAAAAAGACGACTGAGGGGAGATCTAATAACTATGTATAAATATGTCAGGGGTCAGTACAGAGATCACTCCCATCATCTATTTATCCCCAGGACTGTGACTGTGACGAGGGGACATCCTCTGCGTCTGGAGGAAAGAAGGTTTGTACACAAACATAGAAGAGGATTCTTTACGGTAAGAGCAGTGAGACTATGGAACTCTCTGAGGAGGTGGTGATGGTGAGTACAATAAAGGAATTCAAGAGGGGCCTGGATGTATTTCTGTAGTGTAATAATATTATAGGGTACAGCTACTAGAGAGGGGTCGTTGATCCAGGGAGTTATTCGGATGCCTGATTGGAGTCGGGAAGAAATTTTTTTTCCCCTTAAGTGAGGAAAATTGGCTTCTACCTCACAGGGGTTTTTTCCTTCCTCTGGATCAACCTGCAGGATGACAGCCTGAACTGGATGGACAAATGTCTTTTTTCAGCCTTATAAACTGTTACTATGTTACTGGCCCTTAGTGGAGCATCTCTGGTTGGCACTTTGGGTTGTCTCCAGGGGCGTAGCTAAAGTCTCATGGGCCCTGTTGCATCAGTTCAGCTTGGGCCCCTCTTCCCTCAGTGCTTTGTGGCCAGGGGCAAGGAAGCACATAGCTTTTGTGCTGCCTGAGACAAAAATTGAAACTGCATCTCCTCCTGCCAAATTCTTGACCTAACCCCTTCCCTCCAACTAGAGGTGTAACTTGACCAGCATGCACTTTCTATAATACCGGTTTCTTCTTATGTGGCACAAGGGTCTTTGGACCTCCCAGGCTCCTGGGCCCAGAAGCAACTGCTACCTCTGCACCCCCTATAGCTAAACCCCTGGTTTTCTCTATGGGGGACATTCTAGCGTGGCTTTTGTGGATGGCATTCTGCGGGGATTCTGGTATTGGCATCTAGATTGTACCAGTGGGTGGCAATCTGGGGCATCTGTGGCTGACACTCTAGTGGGAAACTGTGGGTGGTAGTATGACTGCATCTCTAACTGGCCCTGTAGGTTGCACTTGACACTGGCACTGTATGAGCATTCCTTACTTGTACTGTTAAGAAATATGTGGCTGCCACTCAGGGGAAACCTGTGGTTGGCACTTTGGGGTATCACTGAGTGGCATTCTGAGGGGCTTCTTTAGCCGCTACACTTTAGAGATATCTGTGGGTGACACTCTATGGTGGCTTTTGTAGGTGACGTTCTGGGGGGAATCTGTGGTTGGCAGACTAAAGTGCATCAGTAAGTGGCAGCAGGGGCGTAGCAGAGGTAGCAGTCGCCAACTGGGCCCAAGTGCCTGAGGGGGCCCAAAGACCCTTGTGCCGCATAAGAAGACTCCTCTGGCTGGAGGGAAGGGGTTAGGTAAAGAATTTGGCAAGGGGGTGGGGGTGCAGTTTCCATTTTTGCCTCAGGCAGCACAAAGGCAATGTCCTTCCCTGCCCCTAGCCACAAAGCACTGAGGGAAGGGGGGCCCAAGCTGAACTCTTGCACCAGGACCCATGTGCCTGTAGCTACGCCCCTGAGTGGCAGACTGGGACAACTGTGATTGGTTCATATCATACTGGCAGGAATTCTTGGAGGTACCTGTGGCTGGATGCATCTCTTGTTTGGATGTTTGAGGAACTTGTGGCTACTACTCCTTGGGGCACGTGTGATATCTGTGAGTGGCCCTTCAGGGGGCTTCTGTGGGTGGCATTCTAATGGTCCCTTATAGAGCTATGACACTGGCTATTTTGCTTTTCACCCAGCTTGCTCAGACAGTGAATGGAAAGAAATCCTCTCCTTCCCACATAGCTGCATAACTAGCCAGATTAACCATTCCAAATTTTTGCAATTTTTATTTTATTTTGGTTGAACCAAAAATGAGAAGACACATATACTATACAGTCTATATATAATATACAGTACAGGGGGCCGTAATCGAGGTGACCTTTCTCCCAGTGTGAAGGAATCTAGTGTAAGTCCATCCTGCCGGACAGTTGTTCTGCACTTCTCAGGCGACGTTTAATTGTCAATCTCAGGAAGTGATTGTGAGGTCGAGCAGATGCTCTCTCCTTCCACCGCAGTCCATGCATCTTGGATCAGCTGTTCTGCACCTCTCTGTTTTACGCCCGCTGTAACCCATCCGCAGCCTTAAAGAACAAATCTGAGATGTGCTATAAATAAACGGCCTCCGGCTCAATGTACAGTCCATGGCTTTAAATGGAGACGACCTCTGGATACATAAGTGTAAAGAGGAAATACATGCTATTTATAAAGGCTGGGAGCACGACCTCCAGCGGGTAAAGACAATCGCTGCAATCTCCAGCCATCGGGGGACACGGCCAGAAAATCCCTGTCTTTAACCAACATAATGCAAAGCAAAACCCCATATGGACCAGGAGACGGGTGTACATAGAAGAAAGCCGGCCACATCCTAGCTCATATTTGTATGCCCTCCATTCCTTGATGTTACAGAAAGTCCCATAACAGGTGGTCCCTGCCATAGTCAAGCATCCATGAGTGCCTCAGACTAAAATACCTTCATAAGCTTCACCATCAGATGCACTCATAAGTCATGAGTAGATGCCTCAAAAAGCTTTGTTCACATGGGCATGTTCATAATAGAAGATGCAAAATTGTGACGATACAACCTCTGACAGACCCCAATGACTTATGGTAGGGTCTTTAGGAGTTCTGTGATGGCTTCCATCCGTTTGACAACAAGAAACAGTAATTGTCATCGAATCTGCCTCCAAGTATGACTGTAGCTGAAGTGCCTTCCTCAGGTGTCCTCATAAGAACCTGCCTAGGATGCTCTCAGAAGTCCTAACTTCAGATGACCCCATAAGCACTTGCTTCAGGTGCCTTCTAGATGCCCCATTGGGGGCTGCCTAAAGTACCTCCATAAGTGCCTGATTCAGGGGTGTCAGTGCAAAATCTAAAAGAACCCAATTAATTTACTGGGTCTATAGGAGTTCTCTCATAGTTTCCAGCTATTTGACAACAAGAAACAATTGCCATCAAATCTGCCTTCAAGTGTGAACATAGCTCCTCCACTAAAGCCTGTCTAAATTGCCCCCATAAGTGGCTGCCTCAGATGTCCCCATAAGTGCCCACATAGATATCTACCTCTGACACCTTTGTAAATGCCTTAGCTCAGGTGGACTGTATGGTACAAATGTTCTTAGGACCCGGGTTAAACTGTAATGATGGTTCAGACTGTCAGTGAGCTGAAGACTGGACAGGTAGATGTGTAGACTAGGCTGAGCAGTATAAAAGAGCACTGCTCTATAGTATATGAGAGCGCTCATATACTCCTTTGCGCCGCAATCGGCGACTTTTCAACAATCACGCCAGGTCTGAAAAGTGGGCGTGGTGTGGAAGGGGACAGGCCGTCAGGTCCGTCTAATTTACCATTTTCTGCATCTGGTTTAGACGTAGAAAATGGTCTAAAACTAAGACAGCAAGGAAGCTGTCTTACATTTAGAATCGGCGGTGGATCCGCCGGAGTTATGTAGAAGCCGGCGCCTCTACATAACTCCGGCGGATCCACCACCAGCTGTAGGGCATATCAAGGCTATCCAAAACCCTGGTCTTAAAAAATGACAACCAAAATATTCAACATATCTCATATATCTATAAATATATCTATATATCTATAAAGTATCGAGTAGGAGCGCCACATGCAGAAATACACGCCCTTAAACGCCTTGGAACGCTATCAGTGAGGTTATTAATGGTTATCTGAGGGATGTTCTGCCACACTGAATGCACTTGGGCACGCAAATCATCAAGATCCGCTTCTGGCAGCTCCCAATTGCAATGACGTCCCAGATGTGCTTGATGGGAGAGAAGTCTGGAGATTCTGCAGGCCATGGTAGCATGTGTAGGCCACACAGGATGCTCACGGTAACACGAGCAACATGCGGCCTGGCGTTGTCCTGTTGAAAAACAGCTCCTGGGACACTTTGTAAAAATGGGCGTACCACTGTTTCCACGACCAAATCAATGTAACACTTACCTGTTAATGTACCTGAAATGAAGAGTAGAGAGGTCCAGCTACTGAACGATTGCAGCGGCCTATTGCCAGCGATCCCTTGCCCCTTAAGAGGTATTTATGATTATATGTCCCTCTGTTAGAGCAAGTAGTCGTGATGCCAGTTGCAGTTACGCAACGAGGACTTGAAGTCCCCTTTGTAGATGGTAGTGTTGGTACCCAGGGGGAGGATTGCCAGAGTGGTGTAGAGTGGCCTACAATGTCTCTGTAGATGTTGTATGCACGTGTCACGGTGCTCCTACCTGGATATCCTTGGATCCTAAATGAGGTGTAATCCGAAGCAAGTGCAAAAAGGGGTTAATAGTTCAGGAATTAGTAGAATAACTTGAGTCCAGACTTGTATAAATGTTGAACACAGCTTTACTTGGCATAAATGGTAATCCAAACAGTTTCTAAGCTTGATCTTGGTCAACAGCAGGTAGTGGCTTAACTCTGGCAGACAAACACTTCTGGAGCAATCTCATCTCTAATATGCGGTAGCTCTCTCAGCTCTGCTCTGCTGGCTGGGTAAATAGGAACTTTTCCTCTTCCGTTGGAATTTAGCTTTCTGTAGTCTGTCTCTTATTTTAAGCCTAGGAATCTCTCGTCCTGGCATCAAGCTCTCTTAGCTTGGGGTTAAGGCAATGCAAGCCGAGGAGGGGAAAAGCAACCATGAGGAACTTCAGAGGCAGGGCCTCTGGGCCCAGCAGAGCAGACAGTGCTCTGCTGGCCGACACAAAACCTTCCCTTAGGAAGGGGTAGACTAGACTGACCTTGACTAACTAACTCCTCCCTCTCTAGAGAGGGTTGTAGTGGAACTAGAAGGTTCCTCTTCAGGGAAACTAGCTCTGCACAGATTTGCTGCCACCTGCTGGTGAACCAGGCACATGACATGTAAACAGCAGTTTATAAGGAAATACATACACACATTGCAGGATATGGTAAGGATCACACATTATAGATAGTGGGGGTCCAAAAGAGGTGGTAATGGCACTCTGGGTCATTACACATTATACCCCCCAATACCATGATTCTGGGAGCAGGACCGGTGTGGCGTCCTCTTATGAAGGCCTCTTCATGGCGTTGCCCACGTGGTCTCCAAACTAATCTCCAGCTATCACTGAGCGGGATAGACTGCTGCAGAGGATAGACTCCAGTTCTAGCCTCCATTGCCGTGTTTCTGTGCACCGAGATAGCCTTTGAGAGTGGTGGCGTGAGGTCTGGCTCGCTGCCCAATGTTGTGCGGTTTCCTTCTGATGGTTTGTGTAGACACTTTTTGCTGCCCTAGGCTTGGGATGTGGTGTCCAGCTTCACTTGCAGTACAGAATGGAGCATTTCTTCTAATCAGATTATCTGTCCATGCAGAGGTTAATCTATGTAAACTTTTACTTGTCATTCCAGTTCCTCATTCTTCTCCCAACCACCGGGACACACAACATTGAACAGTGTCGGCATCTCGGTCCAGTGATAAACCAAGCGCTTTCATTTCAAGGATTCTGTCCCTCTCAGTTTGTGACAAGTGTTGATAACTGACACGTCGACGAACAGGAGGCATCATACAATCATCCCACACAAATTGATCCGAGTTTGGAGCTTTCTTGTGGCTAAAAAACTTCTCTTTCAATCTGGCTTTTGTGCTCCCTCCCACATGCCACAGATTGGAGCTAGGTGCTTGAAAATGTAATCATCTGCAGATCTTACGACACCTGTTTCTTCCTTGATTTACATAACCTTACAGCTTGTCCTTCTTGGTGTTGTTGAGGAATGTATATGATGGTCTGATGTCACATTCTATTGCAATACAAAACAACAGAAGGGGGCGCTTACCTAGTATACTACCTCCGATAGCCAGTAATCAACCCTTGTATCATTGAGCTTCTTACCGGACGGTGTTGTGTTAAGCACGTGTCCCTCTTAGGGATCATGCCCGAAAAACGTAAGGGCTCCGTGCCCATGCTGCAGACCGCAAATTGCGGTCCGAAATCCACAGGCACAGAACGTGCGGCAGGTTTATGCGGATCGCAGACCCATTTACTTGAATGGGGTCCGCGATCCGCATCCGACTGTCCGCAAAAAAGTAGAGCATGCACTACTTTTTTGCGTTTCAGAGGCATGGCCAGAAACAACGCGGAAGCACTCTGTAGTGCTTCCGTGGGGTTCCGCTCCATTCTTCCACATCGCATCTCCCGGATCGTGGACCCATTCAAGTGAATGGGTCCGTGATCCGTGATGCGAAATACCCTCGGCCGGTGCCCGGCCGTGTGCATGAGCCCTTAGGTGGAGGAGAACTAGATCCTGAAGTTACATTTTGCATTTAGTAAAAAGACTGTTCTACGTTTACTTCAGGTCTCATTCTTCCAAACAACCTTTTCACAGCACCGATCCCGAGGGAGCAATGGCCTAAGGGAGTACACTACTTCATCAGTGCCACTACAACTCCCATCCTCTGCACCGGTTCCTCAGGGGCTCACTACAGGTAAACTGACCATTAGGCCTCACCAGTGTTATGCAACTGTTGGAGAGACTGTGCCCACCCAGCAGGAGAGTAACTGCTAAGCTTTGCACCAAAGCTGGAGACCGTAACTATTACGCTTGTGTACCACTTAAAGGGACAGTAACCAACAAGCATAGTGTGTCTCTAAGCAAGAAGATAAATTGTTTCTGTGTGCACCCAAAAATCCAGAGGGGTACAGTGCACCCCATTCATATGGAGGTGTTAAAGTGTATGAGAGGGCTGCTGGATACACATGGGGCCTATAGTGTAAAATGGTGCCGCTCAGTAGATGAGGGCTGTGTATGAGTAACGTAAAATAAAATGCATATCACTCCATCTACAATACAAGCTGGATTTTTCTTGCTGAGTACAGGGATCACATCATTACTGACATTCCTGATGATTAATCATTACTGTGCCGCACACTTGTCGGAGATCTCAGACACACAACTTCTTTGTGTTACGTTCCACCAGCAACAGGTGTGGACAGTGTGTAATGCTGCGGGGGTAATAGGGTGTCACTCACATGCAATAGTTGTATCTGCAGCACGTGTCCACTCATGGTCAGGTTTTCTGATATCTGTAGACGGGTTACACATGATCCATCTGTAGATGGTCTCCAAGATCCCTGCTCCAGCAGAATTAATCTAAATAGGTCTTTTCACCATCACAACTGATAGCAACTGATTCCTAGGATTGTGGGGTATATGACTGTGTGATCATGTGATGACGTCTTTACGCTCACAGCAAGTCCTTTGGTGGGTTTTCTTCAATCAAGACGGGAGTATGTTTTTTTGTTCAATTTCAGACACTATTTTAAATAAAAATTGATTCGTTACCAAAAAAGCGCGAGAAAATTCGGCTTCATGGTGAATTGAATTTTTCCTGGAATTCCGATCGAAGTCAGCTTCAGATACTTCGATTTGCTCAACACTGTTGGTCTCCCTAAGGCACAAGGTTAATGCACACAGAGATGTCACAGTTCAGAGTAATGGGCACAATGATGTCACAATAGACAGAAAAAAACACAGTGATATCACAGTACAAAGATAATAGACAGTGATGACACAGTGAAGGGATAAAACACACAGTGATATCATAGTACAGAGATAATAAACACAGTGAAGTCACAGTACAGAGATAATAAACACAGTGATGTCACAGTACAGGGGTAATAAACAGTGATGTCACAGTGCAGGGATAATGAACACAGTGATGTCACAGTACAGAGATAATAAACACAGTGATGTCACAGTACAGAGATAATAAACACAGTGATGTCACAGTACAGGGATAATAAACACAGCGATGTCACAGTACAGGGATAATAAACACAGTGATGTCACAGTACAGGGATAGTAAGCACAGCGATGTCACAGTACAGGGATAATAAACACAGTGATGTCACAGTACAGGGATAATACACACAGTGATGTCACAGTACAGGGAAAATAAACACAGAGATGTCACAGTACAGAGATAATAAACACAGTGATGTCACAGTACAGAGATAATAAACACAGGGATGTCACAATACAGAGATAATAAAAACAATGATGTCACAGTACAGGATAATAAACTCAGTGATGTCACAGTACAGAGATAATAAGCACAGTGATGTCACAGTACAGAGATAATAAACACAGTGATGTCACAGTACAGAGATAATAAAGAGAGTGATGTCACAGTACAGGGATAATAAACACAGTTATGTCACAGTACAGAGATAATAAAGAGAGAGATGTCAGAGGACAGGGATAATAAACACAGTGATGTCACAGTACAGGGATAATAAACACAGTGATGTCACAGTACAGGGATAATAAACACAGTGATGTCACAGTACAGAGATAATAAACGACAGTGATGTCACAGTACAGAGATAATAAACACAGTGATGTCACAGTACAGGGATAATAAACACAGTGATGTCACAGTACAGAGATAATAAACACAGTGATGTCACAGTACAGAGATAATAAACCCAGTGATGTCACTGTACAGGGATAATAAACACAGTGATGTCACCGTACAGAGATAATAAACACAGCGATGTCACAGCATAGGGATAATAGGCACAGCGATTTAACAGTACAGAGATAAGAAACACAGTGATGTCACAGTACAGGGATAATAAACACAGCGATGTTACAGTACAGAGATAATAAACACAGTGAAATCACAGTACAGAGATAATAAACACAGCAATGTCACAGTACAGAGAAAATAAACACAGTGATGTCACAGTACAGGGATAATAAACACAGTGATGTCACAGTACAGAGATAATACACACAGTGATGTCACAGTACAGGGATAATAAACATAGTGATGTCACAGTACAGGGATAATAAACACAGTGATGTCACAGTACAGAGATAATAAACACAGTGATGTCACAGTACAGGGGTAATAAACACAGTGATGTTACAGTACAGGGATAATAAACACAGTGATGTCACAGTACAGGGATAATAAGCACAGTGATTTCACAGTACAGGGGTAATAAACACAGTGATGTCACAGTACAGGGATAATAAACACAGTGATTTCACAGTACAGGGATAATAAACATAGTGATGTCACAGTACAGGGATAATAAACACAGTGATGTCACAGTACAGGGATAATAAACACAGTGATGTCACAGTACAGGGATAATAAACACAGCGATGTCACAGTACAGAGATAATAAACAAAATGATATCACAGTACAGGGATAATAAACACAGGGATGTCACAGTACAGAGATAATAAACACAGTGATGTCACAGTACAGGGATAATAAACACAGTGATGTCACTTACAGAGATAAAAAAACACTGTGATGTCACAGTACAGAGATAATAAACCCAGTGATGTCACAGTACAGGGATAATAAACACAGTGATGTCACTGTACAGGGATAATAAACACAGTGATGTCACCGTACAGAGATAATTAACACAGCTGATGTCACAGTACAGAGATAATAAACACAGTGATGTCACAGTACAGGGATAATAAACACAGTGATGTCACAGTACAGAGATAATAAACACTGCGATGTCACAGTACAGAGATAATAAACACAGTGATGTCACAGTACAGAGATAATAAACACAGTGATGTTACAGTACAGGGATAATAAACACAGTGATGTCACAGTACAGGGATAATAAACACAGTGATGTCACAGTACAGGGATAATAAACACAGTGATGTCACAGTACAGAGATAATAAACACAGTGATGTCACAGTACAGGGATAATAAACACAGGGATGTCACAGTACAGAGATAATAAAAACAATGATGTCACAGTACAGGATAATAAACTCAGTGATGTCACAGTACAGAGATAATAAGCACAGTGATGTCACAGTACAGAGATAATAAACACAGTGATGTCACAGTACAGAGATAATAAAGAGAGTGATGTCACAGTACAGGGATAATAAACACAGTTATGTCACAGTACAGGGATAATAAACACAGTGATGTCACAGTACAGGGATAATAAACACAGTGATGTCACAGTACAGAGATAATAAACACAGTGATGTCACAGTACAGGGATAATAAACACAGTGATGTCACAGTACAGAGATAATAAAGAGAATGATGTCAGAGGACAGGGATAATAAACACAGCGATTTCACAGTACAGGGGTAATAAAGACAGTGATGTCACAGTACAGAGATAATAAACACAGTGATGTCACAGTACAGGGATAATAAACACAGTGATGTCACTGTACTGGGATAATAAACACAGTGATGTCACTGTACAGGGATAATAAACACAGCGATGTCACAGTACAGAGATAATAAACACAGTGATGTCACAGTATAGAGATAATAAACACAGCAATTTCACAGTACAGAGATAATAAACACAGTGATGTCACAGTACAGAGATAATAAAGAGAGTGATGTCAGAGGACAGGGGTAATAAAGACAGTGATGTCACAGTACAGGGATAATAAACACAGTGATGTCACAGTACAAAGATAATAAACACAGTGATGTCACAGTACAGGGGTAATAAACACAGTGATGTCACAGTACAGAGATAATAAACAAAGTGATGTCTCAGTATAGGGATAATAAACACAGTGATGTCACTGTACAGGGATAATAAACACAGTGATGTCACAGTTCAGGGATAATAAACACAGTGATGTCACAGTACAGAGATAATAAACACTGCGATGTCACAGTATAGAGATAATAAACACAGTGATGTCACAGTACAGAGATAATAAACACAGCGATGTCACAGTACAGAGATAATAAACACAGTGATGTCACAGTACAGAGATAATAAAGAGAGTGATGTCACAGTACAGGATAATAAACACAGTGATGTCACAGTACAGAGATAATAAACACAGTGATGTCACAGTATAGAGATAATAAACACAGCAATTTCATAGTATAGAGATAATAAACACAGTGATGTCACAGTACAGAGATAATAAAGAGAGTGATGTCAGAGGACAGGGATAATAAAGACAGTGATGTCACAGTACAGGGATAATAAACACAGTGATGTCACAGTACAGAGATAATAAAGAGAGTGATGTCAGAGGACAGGGATAATAAACACAGCGATTTCACAGTACAGAGATAATAAACAAAGTGATGTCACAGTATAGGGATAATAAACACAGTGATGTCACTGTACAGGGATAATAAACACAGTGATGTCACAGTTCAGGGATAATAAACACAGTGATGTCACAGTACAGAGATAATAAACACTGAGATGTCACAGTACAGAGATAATAAACACAGTGATGTCACAGTACAGGGATAATAAACACAGTGATGTCACAGTACAGAGATAATAAACTCAGTGATGTCACAGTACAGAGATAATAAGCACAGTGATGTCACAGTATAGGGATAATAAGCACAGTGATGTCACAGTACAGAGATAATAAACACAGTGATGTCACAGTACAGAGATAATAAACACAGTGATGTCACAGTACAGAGATGATAAACACAGCCATGTCACAGTACAGAGAAAATAAACACAGTGATGTCACAGTACAGAGATAATAAACACAGTGATGTCACAGTATAGGGATAATAAGCACAGCGATTTAACAGTACAGAGATAATAAACACAGTGATGTCACAGTACAGAGATAATAAACACAGTGATGTCACAGTACAGGGATAATACACACAGTGATGTCACAGTACAGAGATGATAAACACAGTGATGTCACAGTACAGAGAAAATAAAACACAGTGATGTCACAGTACAGGGATAATAAACACAGTGATGTCACAGTACAGGCATAATAAACACAGCGATGTCACAGTACAGGGATAATAAACACAGTGATGTCACAGTACAGGCATAATAAACACAGTGATGTCACAGTACAGAGATAATAACCACAGTGATGTCACAGTACAGAGAAAATAAACACAGTGATGTCACAGTACAGGGATAATAAACACAGTGATGTCACAGTACAGGGTTAATAAACACAGCGATGTCACAGTACAGAGATAATAAACACAGTGATGTCACAGTACAGAGATGATAAACACAGCGATGTCACAGTACAGAGAAAATAAACACAGTGATGTCACAGTATAGAGATAATAAACACAGTGATGTCACAGTACAGGCATAATAAACTCAGTGATGTTACAGTACAGAGATAATAAATGCAGTGATGTCACAGTACAGGGATAATAAACACAGTGATGTCACTTACAGAGATAAAAAAAACACAGTGATGTCACAGTACAGAGATAATAAACCCAGTGATGTCACAGTACAGGGATAATAAACACAGTGATGTCACCGTACAGAGATAATAAACACAGCGATGTCACAGCATAGGGATAATAGGCACAGCGATTTAACAGTACAGAGATAATAAACACAGTGATGTCACAGTACAGGGATAATAAACACAGCGATGTTACAGTACAGAGATAATAAACACAGTGAAGTCACAGTACAGAGATAATAAACACAGCAATGTCACAGTACAGAGAAAATAAACACAGTGATGTCACAGTACAGGGATAATAAACACAGTGATGTCACAGTACAGAGATAATAAACACAGTGATGTCACAGTACAGGGGTAATAAACACAGTGATGTCACAGTACAGGGATAATAAACACAGTGATGTCACAGTACAGGGATAATAAGCACAGTGATTTCACAGTACAGGGGTAATAAACACAGTGATGTGCACAGTACAGGGATAATAAGCACAGTGATTTCACAGTACAGGGGTAATAAACATAGTGATGTCACAGTACAGGGGTAATAAACACAGTGATGTCACAGTACAGGGATAATAAACACAGTGATGTCACAGTACAGGGAAAATAAACACAGCGATGTCACAGTACAGAGATAATAAAACAAAATGATATCACAGTACAAGGATAATAAACACAGGGATGTCACAGTACAGAGATAATAAACACAGTGATGTCACTGTACAGAGATAATAAACACAGTGATGTCACTGTACAGAGATAAAAAAACACTGTGATGTCACAGTACAGAGATAATAAACACAGTGATGTCACAGTACAGGGATAATAAACACAGTGATGTCACCGTACAGAGATAATTAACACAGCGATGTCACAGTACAGAGATAATAAACACAGTGATGTCACAGTACAGGGATAATAAACACAGTGATGTCACAGTACAGAGATAATAAACACTGCAATGTCACAGTACAGAGATAATAAACACAGTGATGTCACAGTACAGAGATAATAAACACAGTGATGTTACAGTACAGGGGTAATAAACACAGTGATGTCACAGTACAGAGATAATAAACACAGTGATGTCACAGTACAGGGATAATAAACACAGTGATGTCACAGTACAGAGATAATAAACACAGTGATGTCACAGTACAGAGATAATAAACACAGTGATGTCACAGTACAGAGATAATAAACACAGTGATGTCACAGTACAGAGATAATAAACACAGTGATGTCACAGTACAGCGGTAATAAACACAGTGATGTCACAGTACAGGGATAATAACCACAGTCATCAAGAAACATAGAGGGGGCCCTCCCAGGTGTAATAATGACGAGGAATGAGGGTGATAGCACCTTACCAAATGATGATGTGTGTCCTTGGCACTTTACTAGAAGAAGGCAGAATTGCTTCCATACGGGAGATCCCAGGCTGCTCCACTTGTGTGCCCGACAGAATCTCTCAGGACGCCCGATTTACTATGTGAATGCAAGTCTTTTCTCTTTTTTTCTGTGAGGAGCAGAAAAAAAAAGAAAAGAAAATGCGTCAAGCATTGGAGGATTCTACCAAAATCATTTACTAAAACAATAAAAACTGTAACACATGACAGGCAAAAAGCTCCGCGTTTCGGTGACGATCCGTCACCTTCATAAGGCTCCTACTCAAGGAACTCTGACTGACATAATATATCATCTATCTGCGGCCATTTATGGAAGATTAGGAGCCTTATACACACCAGGCCCCCAGGGATATTATCCCAAATACTTGTTCACTGGATTTTTGTAAAATGTCCAGAATATTGACTGTTGTCTGTTATGACTTTTGGGCTCCGTGGAATGGTGTCCTGTCATCCATGCTGTCATTGTGTGCGTTGAGCTCTAAGTGTCCAGCAGCACTACACCTGTTCTGAGCAGCTGGCACCCAAGATGTTGTGTTTGTCACAGTGTATTGTGAATGGCTGCAATCGTTTGTACAGGAATTGTCATTGCGGCTTCACCTGCTCACGTGAAGAACAACTGTCTGCATAGCACAATCCCCTTGGTATTACTAGAACAATACTCTGCTCTAATGCGGCTGGGGGTTAAGACCTATAAACCCGACTGTATGCAAAATCACATGAATGGGGTTCTCGGCTGTGACAAACCGTTGTTGTCAGAAAGGGTCTACTAAAAATTCTGTTAATAGACGCCTTGCAGCTGGAACCACCATCGATCATCTGAAATCTGCTGAGGAACATAGCAGCAAGGTTCAAATTTCTTCCAACACCCTCAAAGTAGAAATAATAGATTGTGTCCTCCTGTTGCATGGTTAGCCTCTCCCCTACCGGAGAGAGCTGATAACAGTGAACAGTAGATTGCATTCCAGTACCCAAGAAAGTAAGGCCGGACTGGAGGCATAGCCATAGGGAGAGCCGACATGACAGGGATTTGGTTATGTGAGGCCTGGTTTCCTTTGGTTGTTGGGTTTGTAGGTCATGGCAGAGAGTAGAACAGTCATGGTGGTGGGAGGTCCTCGAAGCTGGCGGAATGTAAGGTTGTGGGAGGGCCCCATGGCTGGGGCTAGACTACCTAGGTTGGCAGCTTTGTGGTGTTTTGAAGGGTTCCATCAGTCGGTGCCTCCAGGCTGGTGATCATTAGCTGAAGGCAAGATAGAGTGCCTCTGATGGTGCTAAACAAATATTTTGGGCTTCGAGCGCCTTCCTCTTCATTAGTTATGTGTAAAGATGTTATATATATATTTATGCTTAATAAAACGGCTACTGGGTGAGAGGTCCTCAAAGGTACAAAAATTTGCACAAGCAACAAGAATAACTGCAGCCATGGATTGTCAAGAAAAGGCCGGTCAAGAATGTAATGGGAGATTCACAAGGAGCAGAGTCAGTGCTTCTGGAGCCACCACTTACATATGTATCCTGGACATGGGCTACAACTGTCACATTCCTTGTGTCAAGCCATTCATGACCCAGAGACGACAAGGCGTCCTACCTGGGCTAAGGAGAAAAAGGACTCAGTGGTCCAAAGTCCTGTTCTCAGATGAAAGTACATTTTGCATTTCATTTGGACAACAAGATCCCAGAGTCTAGAGGAAGAATGGAGAGGCCACAGTCCAAGCTGCTGGAGGTCCAGTGTGAAGTTTTCACAGTCATTGATGGCTTGGGGAGCCATGTCATCTGCTGGTGTTGGTCCACTGTGTTATATCAAGTCCTGGGCTTCCATAACACCTCAGCAGTGCCACAGGCTGATCATCTCCATGCCAAGTCGCATTGATGCAGTAATTCATGCAAAAGGAGCCCCGATCAAGTGCTGAGTGCATATACTGGACAGACTTCTCAGCAGGCAAACTCTTCTGTATTAAAACCATTCTTAATTGGTCTTATATGATATTCTCATTTTCTGAGATCCTGACTTTTGGGTTTTCATTAGCTGTAAGCCATAATCATTGAGGTTAAAGGGGTTGTCCACTTTTTACTACTAATGACCTATCCTCATGATAGGTGATCAATATTAGATCTGAACAGCGGAGTGCTGCGTTCTCTGCTCTGCTTACCGTCTCGCTGCAGCAACTACAGTGGTGAACTGGTGCGGCGAGCTGGTAAACAGAGAAGAGCAGAGAAGGCAGAACTCATACTTTTCAAACAACTGATTGGCGGGGATGCTGGGTGTTGAACCCCTGCCTATCTGATATTGATGACGTATCCTAGAGATAGATCATCAATAGTAAACAATCCCTTTAAAAGAAATAAGCATGTGAAATAGATCACTGTGTGCAATGAATCTATGGATTATATGAGGTTCACGGTTTGAATTGAATACTGAAATGAATTAACTTTTTGATGATAGTGTAAATTACTGGAATACACTAGTATACGACATTGAAGTGTACAACAATATGAGGTTTCCATGGTCATCAAGGTAACACTCGAGTTGCTCTGTGGTTTACTAGCAGTTATTAAGGGGATTCAGTACTTTTTAGGAAAATATAACAAGTCAAGGCAATTTTAGACCCTTATGAATGTCCTCCTCTTTACACATACAACGCCTGTGCCCTAGGGGTGTTATGTGAGTGCAATGGTGATGATGTGCCGAGTAAGGGTAGTAGTACTTACAGTCCAGTTGTCCCCTGAGCCAGCCTGCAGTGGAGGGGAAGATAGCACTAAATTCTCCGGGGCACTCTCTATTGCAGGGAACACCAGCCAGATGGAAGTTGAGGTGCCATTGATGGTAATGATATGCTTAGGTTGCTTTGGTGGCTGGGCCCCTTTGTTTGTGACGCCAGCACCGTTAGATGCAAATGTTGAGAGTAGTAGAAAACAGTTGAACATTTACTGAATCAATCGTCTCAGGGCAGTTGTTACAGTTCATGAATACAGCAAAAGCAATAATCCAGATGTTAGTTTAACTGAAATTCCTGTTACCAGGTCTGGCAAATGTCAGTTGCAGAGTTCTCTCAATACTTCAGTTTTAACAGGCAGAATGACAATTCTTGCTTAAATAGTTTTGCGCTAAGTCCAATCTCTAGCACTCAGGTACTGTATATAACGGTTTTCTTACTTTATGTTGAGCAATCCAATAAGGGCATTCTCCCTTGTGGCAGGCAAACTCTCTGCTACATTGTTTGATGCAGGATGCTCTCCTGAAATATTCAGGTTCACTATGTCCCAGAAGGCATTTAGTGAAAAGGGATAATTCTGTGCACTAATCATCAAGTTGTGTTCAGGTACCTTTAAGTTCCTCCTGGTCACTATTGCTTGTGAAGTCCCTTGGCTAGACTCAGCTCTAATCTTCACTAGACTTGCTTTATATTCCTACATAGACTCAGTTGTCTGTGCTGGGCTTCTGTGACTACTTGGTCTGTCCTCTCCAGTCTTGATCAGGGCCCATAGGAAAGAAAGGCAGCTACATCTTGGACTGAGCCTACTCTACTCCCACTTACCACTTCCTCTCCAACAACCCCCTACTTCCTACCGAGCTAGCACACCCCAGGCTATATATAATATGTGGCACCAGCACCACCAAGGGGTGAATAGATGCAATGACAATGCCAGCCTGATATAAGGAAATACAATACATTAAATATGACGGTTAGCAGCAAAAGTTTAGGATATAGCACATAGTGGGACACTGCACACATAATACTAATAAAAAATGGGCACACATACTATGGTTCAGAGGAAAGAGGAGTAATGTAAATTTAGAATTGGTTACCTACTGAATAACTTTATCTCAGGGAAAATTTGCTGAATATCCTTAAAATCCTTAATTATAGACATGAAACAAATGTTCCACCTCAAAAAGTGTTGCAAGAATCTTACATGAATGCCTGACAGGGTGAGCAGAATCAAACTGTCAACTGGAGTTGTACAAAAAATATAACTGCAATAATACTGCTCCCATGTACTAAACTACAACTACTATAATACTGCTTCTATGTACAAAAATATAACTACTATAATACTGCTCCTATGTATAAGAATAAAACTACTATAATACTGCTCCTATGTACAAGAATATAACTGATATAATACTACCTCCTATGTACAAGAATATAACTACTATAATACTGCTCCTATATACAAGAATATAACTGCTATAATACAGCTTCTATGTACAAAAATATAACTACTATAATACTGCTCATATGTATAAGAATATAACTACTATAATACCGCTCCTATGTACAAGAATATAACTGCTATAATACTACCTCCTATGTACAAGAATATAACTACTATAATACTGCTCCTATGTACAAGAATATAACTACTATAATACTGCCTCCTATGTACAAGAATATAACTACTATAATACTGCCTCCTATGTACAAGAATATAACTACTATAATACTGCTCCTATGTACAAGAATATAACTGCTATAATACTGCTCCAATGTACAAGAATATAGCTACTATAATACTGCCTCCTATGTACAAGAATATAGCTACTATATTACTGCCTCCTATGTACAAGAATATAACTACTATAATACTGCCTCCTATGTACAAGAGTATAACTACTATAATACTGCTCCTATGTACAAGAATATAACTACTATAATACTCCTCCTATGTACAAAAATATAACTACTATAATACTGCCTCCTATGTATAAGAATATAACTACTATAATACTGCTCCTATGTACAAGAATATAACTACTATAATACTGCCTCCCATGTATAAGAATATAACTACTATAATACTGCTTCTATGTATAAGAATATAACTACTATAATACTGCTCCTATGTACAAGAATATAACTACTATAATACTGCCTCCCATGTATAAGAATATAACTACTATAATACTGCTCCTATGTACAAGAATATAACTACTATAATACTGCTCCCATGTACAAGAATATAACTACTATAACACTTCTCCTATGTACAAGAATATAATTACTATAATACTACTCCTATGTACAAGAATATAACTACTATAATACTGCCTCCTATGTACAAGAAGATAACTACAATAATACTGATGCCTATGTACAAGAATATAACTACTATAATACTGCTTCTATGTACAAGAATATAATTACTATAATACTGCTATTATGTACAAGAATATAACTACTATAATACTGCCTCCTATATATAAGAATATAACTACTATAATACTGCCTCCTATGTACAAGAAGATAACTACAATAATACTGACGCCTATGTACAAGAATATAACTACTATAATACTGCTTCTATGTACAAGAATATAATTACTATAATACTGCTTCTATGTACAAGAATATAACTACTATAATACTGCTTCTATGTACAAGAATATAACTACTATAATACTGCTTCTATGTACAAGAATATAACTACTATAATACTGCCTCCTATGTACAAGAATATAACTACTATAATACTGCTTCTATGTACAAGAATATAACTACTATAATACTGCCTCATATGTACAAGAATATAATTACTACAATACTGCTCCTATGTACAAGAATATAACTACTATAATACTGCCCCTATGTACATGAATATAACTACTATAATACTGCTCCTATGTACAAGAATATAACTACTATAATACTGCCTCCTATGTACATGAATATAACTACTAAAACACTTCAGAATTTAATGTGCAGAAGACTTTCTTCAGTTTGTTAACCCTTTGTTGTATTGTTGTACTGTTGAATCTCTGTATTTCAATCCTCTATATCTGGCGCGTTTCTCTGTAGTTGTAGGATCGGAGTAATCCATTGTTCATTTCTCCACCAGTGGATATGACTGCAGCACTTTTTGTATTTGTGACCAGACGGAGGTCGTGTGAGGTGACAGTGTCACCAACAGGCGTAACACACTTACTTATAGATCATATTACAGGGATTACCATCTTACAAGACATGTGCCGCACACTGGAGGGGGCCTGACACCGAACCTGCTCCGCACTTGAAGAAGCTAGATCTACAGCTCCTTATTAATGCCCCCTCCCCCCAGTGAAGACATTTCAGAAAAAGACTTGTGAACCACTCATACATGGATAGGAGGAATAGCTATCACCCAGAATAATCAAAAAGTATTGCCCCCCTTTGCATCAGCGTCAATGCCGTGGTACCTTTTGAGAATCTTTACCAATATTTTTTCTGTAAAAAAAAAAAATATAATAATAATAATGGTATTTTGCTGCCACCTGGTGGTTAGAATTGAGAATTGCATTTTTTAAAAGGACAGTAACTATTGCGTCCTGTTATCAGACATTACAGAAACACTTTTAAACAATGTAGTAAGACACTTTGGTGTCAAAAATAGAGGAAAAAAATGTCCGGTGTGAATATACCCTTCCGGGGGTAATATATTACTGTTTATCTCATGAGCAGTTCTCCCCAGGAATCAGAGATTTGTGTCATTTCCCTACCCAGACCTCTAGGCTGGAGATTCCTGCAGGAGGCAGTCTAATATTTCTGTAGTTATTATCCTAGTTTGGGGGTCCAGTAACACTCCCCTATCTAGTTCTGCAAATGGGTCCAAAATGCGTCCGCATCATACATCACATGTCCTAAAAGGAGATTTTTGATTGGCTCATTTGTTCTCTTTTCACTAAAGCAAATGTTGCTGAGAGTTTTCTACTATGACAGAAATCAGTTTAAGATTACACAAAAGGGAAACCGTCAGTAGGAAGGAAGTAACTGGTGAAATAAATCTTGAACTGACTGCAGATGTGTAGAGATGTGTCTAGCCTGACTTCAGAGTCCTGTACAGGTCTCCAAAGACATATGGTGCACTCCGGTTCTTTCAATCTAAGAGACCTCCATCCTCAAATGTGGTCCGTTAATGAACTAAAAGGAGAAAGAGTGATCACACTCTGTGGAGTCTAGAGACTGTCCTACTACCAGTGACCACCCCCTGTGGAGACTATAGACTGTCCTACTACCAGTGACTACACCCTGTGGAGTCTAGAGACTGTTCTATCACCAGCGACCACCCCATGTGGAGACTATAGACTCTCCTACTATCAGTTACCACCCCATGTGGAGTCTACAGACTGTCCTAATATCAGTAGCAGCCACAAGCGCCTGTAGAAGTCTAGCACCACTCAGGCTCCAGGGATGGCTATCCCACGATGCAGACTATCAGACTACGGCCTACTATCGGTTACCACTCCAGTCACGAGTCTACAGACTGTCCTAATATCAGTGACCACGCCCTGTGGAGTCTAGAGACTGTCCTACTACGAGTAATCACCCACTGCCGAGTATAGAGACTGTCCTACTATCAAAGACCACTCCCTGAGGGGTCTAGAGACTGTCCTACTACCAGTAACCATCCCCTGTGGATTCTAAAGACTGTCCTACTACCAGTGACCACCCCATGTGGAGTATAAACTGTCCTACTGGAACTTGTCACAGTGGCCCCATAATGGTACCAGCGTGGAACAGTGCCTCACATAATGAAATCAGCGTCTGCCTAATAGACTTGCTTGCAGTAGTGTCCCCATTACAGGTAAAGCCAGCAACAGGGCATCCATAACGAAATCAATACTTGTATAATAGACTCGGTCTATAACAGTGCCCCCATCACAGTGTCAGTCTGGAACAGCGGCCATATAACACGACCAAACTGTAACAGTGGCCTATAATGTGTTAGTGGCCCCATAATGCAATCAGTCATCCATAACAGATAAAACCCGGGAAAGAGACCATGTAACACAGCCAACCGGTGACATTTACCCCCGTAAGGATGTCATCCTGTAACAGTACCCCATCATAGAGTCAACCTGGAAGAGTGCCCCCATAATGGTATCAGTCATCCATAACAGATATAGCCTGCAGCAGTGGCGATATAAAAGAGACAGCCTGCGACGATCAGCCCCGCAACAGTGCTCCCATAACTACAGTACCCTGATTACAGACGTAGCCTGTAGCAGAGCCGCCGTAACAGAGCAGGCCTGCAACAGTGCCCCACAAAACACATAAACCTGCAACAGCGCCCCCTTATCCGCCTCGGTCTGCACCAGGGACCCCAAGAAGGACTCAACTTGCAAATGTGACCATATAACAGACCAAACCTCTGCTAGTGGCCCCCATAACAGTGCCATCTTACACCAGTGCCCCCAGAACTCTGGCTCAGTCCTATCTGAAGATCTAAGCCCAGGATTCTCTGAGTAATCGACTCTCTAATCTGGTGCTCAGCAGCCGCCTGCTTGTGAATGTGTAATCAGCTTCTGCAGGACGGAGCCACCGGCTTCCTGCACAGAACGGACCAGAAAGGTTCAGGTCAATGATTAAGCCCTGGGTGCAGGTGAGAACATAGAAACTGCCAGGAGCGAGATCCAGACACACCATGAGAAGACCGCACCCGGCCTAGATGGAGGACCCACAACTGCTCCAATTCTCCATCTTCTTTGTGCTGTTTCCGGTAAGTATTCTTTATGGATGCATTCTAGCCATGAACCAGCAAGATCAGGATGAGCAGGAGAAGAACAGGTTGGTAAAGCTCTAGCACACACAGCCTATAACCAATTCTACGCTCGTACATCCAGAGGCTGCCTGTATAAAATAATACCGCCATACAGTATCCGAATAACAGTACTACCATATTGTGCCCTTATAATGCTACCATATACAGCTTTTCAGTGTAAAAAATAAAACTGGCATGTATTATCCTAATTAATGATACCAGATCATGCATTGTGTATGCCTATATTTTACTGCCACACGCTTTAAATAATACCCCTATATGGAGTCCAATGTATTCTTCAGTACGGAGCAGGACACGGAGAAGAGCGTCTGGTTTTGAGCATTTATGTTGGCTAAATGAGTGGCCCTAAGATTGCTTTTTTGAGATCCGTCTTGGAAAAAGAGCCCCCCTGCTAATGCCTAGTTTGCCAACCCCTAAAAATGTGGCCCTTGTAGCAGATAAATGTTTAGGAGAACAGTGAACAGTAGACTTTATACTTATAGACTGTGATGTGGCCCCTATAGTGTTGTTCATAGGATATATTACTGCTAGGCTCTGTTCACACTCACAGAGCATGCACAGAACGCATCCATAGAGCCTGATACACCTGAGGTACGATCGCCGTATACTGTTTGTAGAGGAAATCGTAGTCCGTGGCTCCTTCCTAAAGTTACTGACATACATATACTGGATCGCCAAGAGCGCCATTGGAGGACTTCCCCTCTACATAAACCCATATTGTGCTCATTTATTTGATCATTTCAGGCAGAATAAATATGAAGGACCCGGAGAAGCGCTCCCTGTGCTCAGGCCTGATGTGCGGGGTTCTCTCCCAGATGTTATTTGCTCTCGGTAAGTAATATTTATATATATGTGGCCGAGGTGCAGAACAGGACCAGGAGAGCCCAGTGAGATAGATAGATAGACAGATAGATAGAGAGATAGATGGATAGATAGATAGATAGATAGATAGATAGATAGATAGATAGATATGACGTAGATAGATAGATAGGAGATGATAGATAGATAGATAGATAGATAGATAAATAGATAGATAGGAGATAGATAGATAATATAGTTCAATGACCATAAAAGCTTTTATTGATTAGCAACGTATTTCCTGACACAGGATGGGTCATGTTGGACAAAGCCGCATCGCGGTGAAACATGTCGGGTGGAGGAATGTTAGGCGCGGCATTTTAGGCAGGAATGGAGGGCTAATACGGCCCATGAACGTGTATGACCACCACCAGGGGTGTAACTATAGGGGAAGCAGGGGAAGCGGCTGCTTTGGGGCCCTGACCCAGAAGGGGCCCATCCAAGAGGAGGAGAAGTACTAAAAGATTTTGTCAGGGCCCCTCAACAGTATTACACAATGAAATGATAGACAGTGTAGAAAACGGATGGAACAGCTGCCGGGTCTGAGAGAGCGATCTTTACTAGCCAGGAAAGAGGGCGGCATGAAAGGAAGGAGGAAGGGGTTGTGAAAAACTTACTGGGGGGGGGGGCATTTAAAAATTTGCTGTGGGGCCCAGTCATTTCTAGTTACGCCACTGACCACCACTGTTTGTTTGGGGGCAGATATCTTAGGCCTGTGAGACACCTGACAGAGAGATAGCTCTCAGGGACAGGAATTAGGTGCAGTGTGTTGTACTGAGCCGCAGCTCCTACACCACGGGACTGAGCAGTGCTCCTGCTCTGAATGTAAATCGACTGGATGTGATTTTCACCAATCATACAATCCTATTACCATTGCCAATAAGTGCCACGAGTTTGTGCGAGATTGAGTGCGATACTTACCACTTCTAGTGTCATAATTCCAACGGCAATAGACACCATTAAGAGTGTGAATGAGAAATAAGTTCCCACTCCAAACTGTAGCACAGAGTGGCCAGCGGAGACTTACTAATAGTTGTGCCAGCTCAAATAAAATTACTAACATTGCCAGCACTCTCAGCAGGATAACACTCAATGGTAGCACCGAGGTTGCACCTAATTGTGCACCAATGAACTCCTAGTTTTGCACAGCAGTACCACACATGCAAACTACACCTGATCCGTGATGTAGCCGTCACCAGACGCCTTTCCGGATATTACTCTATCCCTTCCTCAGTGGTTGAGGAAGGGATAGAGTAATATCCCGAAATGCGGATGGCTTATGGCTAATATCCCGAAACGTGGGTGACGGCGTAGACCTGCTGAAAAGTCCTCCATTTAGATATGCGGGTCGCATGATGAGTTACCGAAACAAATTTTCTATGAATGCCTCGGCTCCCATTGAAAGACTCGCAATAGCCAGGTAAAACCAAGTGCCGAGTCCAAACCTCGCGAGACTTCGGCATTACTGGCTTGAGGAGTGCGACGCGAGACGCCGGTAACTCCCGCGCCGCTCGCCCATCGCCAAGCCATCCTGGACATACGGGAGAAAAAGAGGTAAGCTATCTGGATTAAACTTGAACCCCCAAGGACTTTATTCCCTATTTAGTATATGGTGCACAGTGTAAGGAGGGCTCGCCCCAATTTACGTTGTTCCCAATGATAAATAATAATTTTACATTTTATTTTCTGTTTTCTTAAAGCTTCTGGTGTGACCTACACGGCATATCCGCTGTCTGGCAGCACCGCCGGGGGCACATTAATAACCATCCTGTTTAATGGTAAGATGGGGGTTGTAGTTAAATGGGCGATGTTTCAATGATGTGCAGTTGCTATGCTGCCAATAGCTCCGGGGGTAACTGGAGACTCTTGGTACCAATGCAAAATGTTAAATACCAGCTATGCCAAGGGCTTTCACCAACTTTGATTTTCTTAAAGGGTTTGTCCATTTTTGTGTAAATAAGGCTCAGTCGGGAGTAATGAACAGTTCTACAACTTTCTAATATACTTCATCTTTCAATTGTGTCGTTTCAAGTCTGTGGCTTGCTTTCAGTGAATGGGACCATTCTTGCTTATATACATATATTCATATTCAATGCTGAAGGTTTACTACACTCATGGGTGTAGCTATAGGGGGTGCAAAGGTAGCAGTCGCTATCGGGCCCAGGAGCCTGAAGGGGCCCAAAGACACTTGTGCTGCATAAGAAGACGCACAAAGCACTGAGGGAAGGGGGGGCCCAAGCTGAACTCTTGCACGAGGGCCCATGAGCCGTTAGCTACGCCCCTGGCTACACTTATCCGGTCTAGGCATTCATAACTCTTTATGTTTGTTCAATGTATCAGCCTGGAATCCATACTGTTTAGCTAACAGAGGATTGTCCAGTCTGAGTACAATGTGAGACACAAGTATTTATTCACTGACAGCAAACAGGTATCCTGAAAAGTGTAGAACTTTTCATTCTAATATTAAAATGAGTGAAACTTTAATAAAATGGATGTGTTGGAATCATAAAACATGCCAGGAGTGGTAACTCTGATCCTCCAAAAGCAATTATTCAAGGTCCACTGCACACTTTAGGTACTTAAAGGGCTTGTCCAGCTTTAGGGGACTTTTTAACCAGGTTCCTACACTGTGCTGTACCTGTTGAAAAGCTCGAATCCATCCGCTCTCTGCCGATCCGTTCCAGCTCCTTGTATTTTTTCAGCGATCTACCAGCCCCTGTCCTGTAGACTTCCTGATGGACTGGGTCCCACGTCCTGCTGCAGCCAATGACTGGCCTCAGTAGTGACGTGCCCCCAAGCTGTACGTCACTGCTCGGTCACGTGTGCTTGCGAACATGTCATCAATGAGGCCAGTCATTGGTTGCAGCGGGGGCACATGATCTTTTCTGTCCGGACTGCTGAAAAGAGCCAGAATGGAGAGGTGGGGAGCAATAAAGTATACGATTTTCAACAGGCATTGTCCCTGAAGCTGGACAACCCCTTTAACACCACAGGAAGTAAGAAAAATGGCTGCTGTTACTAAACTGTAGAGGAAAAGTTGTGAAAATGACGCCCCTTCTGTGACATCACTTCCTGATCTCCAGCTATTGGCCGTGTATCTCACGGACTTCCTGCTAGGAAGTTACAGCTTCAGCCAATAGCTGGAGATCAGGAAGTGATGTCACAGAAGGGGCGTCATTTTCACAACTCTTCCTGTACAGTCCAGTAACAGCAGCCATTGTATTGCTTTCTGTGCTGTAAGAATCTATGGACATGTACAGAGAAGCGCGGAGCCTTGTATTTAGATGACTGGCGTTAGAAAACTTTAGTGGCCCTGGTCAGTTATATGACCCACATATCTAAATCTTATTAATTAAGAGAATATAAAGCTTCACTTTAAGGTGGATCTCTCAGCAGTTTTTGGGGTGTAATCAGTCTTTGGTAGAGATGAGCGAACTTTAAAAAAAAGTTCGGCGTTCGGGTTGTGGTAACTCGCGCATCCCGTTATGGATTCCACTATCGCGGCATATGGAATCCATAGGGGGCGGCTTTCACCAACCCGAACTGTTGAACAGCCGAAGGACCTGGGGTGACGTCACCGTCATGTGATCAGTGCAGGGGGCGTGGCTCAGCACAGGATTTGATCCCGTGCTGAGCCACGCCCCCTGCACTGATCACATGATGGTGACGTCACCCCAGGTCATTCGGCTGTTCAACAGTTCGGGTTGGTGGAAGCCGCCTCTTATGGATTCCATGTGCCGCGATAGTGGAATCCATAACGGGATGCGCGACTTACCACAACCCGAACGCCGAACACCGGACTTTTTTTTAAAGTTCGCTCACAAGTCACTTTCTTTGGGGTAAATATGTCCAAACCCTGCTCTATTCCTGCCCCTTTGCATTTCAGCACTCCCTGCCCATTTTCCCAGTAATTTTCTGGGATTGTTGACAGCTATCATCTCTGGTGGATGCCTCTGACTTAGGATACTTTCACATCTGAGTTTTTGATGGATCCATCATGGATCAGCAAAAACGCTTGCGTCATGATAATACAATATGACGGATCTCAATAGCAGAAAGAGAAAACACAGATGTGAAAGTAGCCTTACAGTGCATTTGGAAAGTCTTCAGACCCTTTCACTTTTTTTTCACATTTTGCTATGATGCGGCCTTAAAAAAAAATCATATTTTCTCCCATTATTCTACACTCAATACCCCATAATAGAAAACATCATTTTAGAAATGTTTGCAAATTTATTAAAGTGGAACAACTAAAGTTTTGTCTGGGCAGAAGAAGTATTCAGACTCTTTGCTATAACACTTGGAATTTAGCTCTGAGTCTTCTCATTTCTTCTGATCACCTTCATTGGACTCAATCTGTGGTAAATTATGGACTGACAATGCATATCAGAACATGAGGAGGAAAGAACTTCCTGTAGAGCTCTAAGACAGGATTGTGTGGAGGCACAGTTCTGGGGAAGGGTCCGAAAACATTTCTGCTGCACTGAAAGTTCCCAAGAGCATGGTGGCCTCTATAATTCTTAAATGGAAGACATTTGGAACAACCAGGACTCTTCCTAGAGCTGGCTGCCCCACCAAACTAAGTATTCGGGGGAGAAAGGCCTTAGAAAGAGAGGTTACTAAGAACCCAGTGGTCACTCTGACTGGGCTCCAAAGGTCCTTTGTGCAGATGGGAGAAACCTCCAGTAGGTCAGCCATTACAACAACAATCCTCCATTCTGGAATTTATGGGAGAGTGGCCAGAAACAAGCCTCTCCTCAGTGAAAGAGACATGAAAGTTTGCAAAAAAGCACATAAGGGACTTTCAGACTGTGCTAAACAAGATTATGAAGTCTGATGAAACCAAGATTGAATTTTTTGGCCTCAATTCTAAACATCATGTTTGAAGGAAACCAGGCTCTGTTCATCAGTAGCCCAATACCATACCTACAGTGAAGCATGGTGGTGGCAGCATCATGCTGTGGGGGTGTTTCTCAGCAGCTGGGACGGGTAGACTGGTCAGGGTTGAGAGAAAGCTGAAAGGAGCAAAGTACAGAGATATTCTTAATGAAAACCTGATCCAGAGTGCCCTGGACCTCAGATTGGGCCGAAGGTCCAGTTTCCAACAAGACAATGACCCTAAGCACACAGCCAGGACAAGGCAGAAGTGGCTTAGGGACAACTCTGTGAATGTCCATAAATGGCCCAGCCAGAACTCTGAATTGAACCCAATCGAACATCCGTGAAGACTCCTGAAAATGGCTGTTCATTGATGGTCCCCATCCAACCTGTCAGAGCTTGAGAAGATCTGCAGAGAGGAATGGCAGAAAATCCCTAAATTCAGGTGTGCAAACTTTGTGGCATCATCCCCAAGATTACTGGAGACTGTAATAGCTGCCAAAGAGGCTTCTACTAAGTCCTGAGTAAAGGGTGTGAATACTTATGTCAAGGCAAGAGTTTAGATATTTCCTTTTCAAAATATTAGCAAAGATTTTGAACATTCTGTTTTCACTTTCTGATTATGGAGTATTGAGTGCAGAATGATGGGGGATAACTAATTTTTATTTTAGCACTAGACAACAACAAAGTTAAAGGGTCTGAATGCACAATACAGTAAGCCACTCTACCGTCACCAAGGGGAAATATAGCATTGTGATTGCAATGGGGCCTTTGGAGAAGGTTGGCCCAGGCAAGGTTAATCCCACTCTCTTTGCATTTAGGTGTGAATCACCACAATCCAGAATATATAACATTGTACCTGGGTATGATCATTTCATTAGCTATGGAGGTAAAGGTGATGGGCACGGATGAATCATTTGGGGGATAGAGCCCCTACGCATAAAAATGATAGGTTCATGGCGAGATCTCATCATGTTTCATGCACCATTTTCCTCTCTTACAACAACCAGGCAGCACCATGGACAACCAGTATCTGGTCTGTTTTGGAAATGGACCCCATCTTGAGGTGCACATGACAAGTCCACAGAGGCCTCCAGTAATTTGTGACCTTCTCCTGTCTTACGCATCATCTATCCAATGTAAAACAAGGTATGCTACCTGAATGTGTGAAATGAAGCTGCCTAAAAATTAGCTGAGTCGTGTGAAGTAGTAGATCCCACTTATAAAACACCAAGAAGTTATGATATTATCAGGTACAGGAGATATTAAGAAGCCCGTTTTTAGCTCAGATGGTTGCCTTGTTATGTCATTGCGTCCACCGCCATCATGAGAGAAAAGTCTATAGATCTGTTAACTATTTGTACTTATACCAGAACCAAGCAGATCATTAACTTCGATAAAGGGGCAATGTCTATTAACCAATGTGGGCACCATGAAGGAAGGCCCTCTGGGTGTGTTTAGTGTACAGTAGGGGTTTGTCCATAGTATTTTTAATAATGCATGGATGGACAACCATTGGCTAGGAGATATGTAATAGATACTTGACCTCTATATCAGAGCAGATATTTATTGTCCAACGTGTCTAGTGTAAAAGTGGATCACCACCACCATCATGATGGAAAGTTTTTTGGTTGCATTAGTGTTTAGTAGCGATGGTCTATACTATTTTTGATGTATGAGTGGACAACCATTGGTAAAGAGATGTTGGCATCAAATAGATCCTTTACTTTTTTAGGGAGCAGATTCACATACCAAAAACCCATGGTGGCTTCGATCCAGGTTGCCTCGTTGTGACACCACCATGAAGAAAGCAACTGGTTGTTCTGAGCAGAAGGGTTTACTGTAAACCATACGTGTCCTTAGAAGTCAATGACCTAATGGATACTGAAGTTTACTTCTTGGTAGTTGTTCACCTTGGCCAGGAATATATGACGAAGGAGAACAAATATCCCTTACTGTGCACTTAATTTTAACCGATTTCCAGACACCTGGTGGAACATTGAGGCTAATTTATATACCAGGCTGGGGATATTTCTTTAATAATGAACATATATACAAACCTGATGTCATTGAACTGTTCCTGACAGACCGATGAGACATCAAGAAGACACCTATGAGCTACAAGTGTACTATGATGGACAACCAGTCATGCAGACGACAGTGGTCAGGTATCAGGTAAGAAAGATTTTATCTGGTGATGATTACACCGCATGAGGATTGCCAGATACAAGTGAGTTAATTTTTGATAGTTTGATGCTCCTAATGATTGCCCAGGCTGGAAGTGAAAGTACCGTATGTTAATCCATCCATCCCCGTGGCAGTTGTAACACTCAGGTTCTCTGGTGGGACAAGCCCTTTTGACACCTAATGTTGATGTGTATGCAACTCAAGGCCCAAGTCATAGGTGCCTATTAGTCTAATCAACAAGTCCATGGTGTCCAGTGTTGGTTCATAATATGCATACTGTAGGTGAAGTACAGTATTTGATTCTCCAGTTGTCATGTAAATGACTCAAGTCCTCTGGTGCTACAGTATCACATGTCCTGGTGCCCCATACTTCTGTACATATGTCCATGATATGCAGTGGTTTAATGCTGCAATTTTTAGTATCGTCCTCTACTCCCTAATGTCCAGTAGATATTGGATATAGGGGGCAGTATTCTAATAGTAATAATTTTCTTGTACATTAAAGCGGTATTATAGTAGTTATATTCTTGTACATAGGAGCAATATTATAGTAGTTATATTCTTGTACATAGGAGCAGTATCATAGCAGTTATATTCTTGTACATAGGAGCAGTATCATAGCAGTTATATTCTTGTACATAGGAGGCAGCATTATAGTATTTATATTCTTGTACATAGGAGGCAGTATTATAGTAGTTATATTCTTGTACATAGGAGCAGTATTATAGTAGTTATATTCTTGTACATAGGAGCAGTATTATAGTAGTTATATTCCTGAACATAGGAGGCAGTATTATAGTAGTTATATTCCTGAACATAGGAGGCAGTATTATAGTAGTTATATTCTTGTACATAGGAGCAGTATTATAGCAGCAATATTCTTGTACATAGGAGGCAGTATTATAGTAGTTATATTCTTGTACATATGAGCAGTATTATAGTAATTAGAATTCTTGAACGTATGAGCAGTATTATAGTAGTTATATTCTTGTACATAGGAGCAGTATTATAGTCATGGGCGTAGCTATAGGGGGTGCAGAGGTAGCAGTCGCTACTGGGCCCAGGAGCCTGAGGGGGCCCAAAGACCCTTGTGCCGCATTAGAAGACACACAAAGCACTGAGGGAAGGGGGACCAAGCGGAACTCTTGCTCCAGGGCCCAGGAGCCGTTAGCTGCGCCCCTGATTATAGTAGTTATATTCTTGTACATAGGAGCAGTAATATAGTAGTTATATTCTTGTACATAGGAGCAGTATTATAGTAGTTATATTCTTGTAACATAGGAGCAGTAATATAGTAGTTGTAATCTTATACATAGGAGGCAGTATTATAGTAGTTATATTCTTGTACATAGGAGCAGTATTATAGTAGTTATATTCTTGTACATAGGAGCAGTAATATAGTAGTTGTAATCTTATACATAGGAGCAGTATTATAGTATTTATATTCTTATACATAGGAGCGGTATTATAGTAGTTATATTCTTGTACATAGGAGCAGTATTATAGTAGTTATATTCTTGTACATAGGAGGCAGTATTATAGTAGTTATATTCTTGTACATAGAAGGCAGTATTATAGTAGTTATTTTCTTGTACATAGGAGCAGTATTATAGTAGTTATATTCTTGTAAATAGGAGGCAGTATTATAGTAGCTGTATTTTGTTTATAGTTTGCAGTAAACACAAAAGTTTATAACTTTTTTTTATTTAATGTAGGAGTTTTTACTTTCATGGAGGCTAATATTAATTCTGAAGGGAGTTGCCCTTTAAGAGCTCACCTTGGTAGCCTTACTTCCACATGTGTTGTTATCATTATAATGGAGTAACTCTCTGAACAAGTGAGTCCCAAGTAATTAAAGTCCTTGACTCTCTCCTAGCGTTAAGCAGATTGCCATTCACTCGCTATACGGCAGACTCGTAGCAGCAGCGACGCTTCCAGCCTAAACAACATTAGAGTCACTTTTGTTTAATGTGAAAAGTATTTGCATGCCATAAAGATCTTCTCAGAGCTCTGATTAAACATCGCCAGGGAATAAAGTTAATGAGTCACATTCCAGACTAAAAAGAGCACAATGTGCGGCTTTGTTTCGGCGCTCGGCTCCTGCCAGCAGTTTGCAGTTTGCTGTAGGCATTGACAAGTTTAAACAGCTCACAGAAAGTTTACCTGTCAGCTGGTGGTCACTGCTTATCTCCCTAATGCCTCCCCATTCTCCTGGATGCCACTGACCTCCCTCTTGCATAATTAGCGGCAGCAATGTGGAAGGTTTCAGGCACATTTCACTTTACCGCTGTAAATGAATCTGTTTATTTCGGCGTTAGAAAAAAATTTTGAAAAAAATAAAAATCACACAAGCTGCTTTAAGGGCAAAAACAGTTTAATGCGTATCACAGAGCAAGTAGGAAAATGTAATCCAATCAAATTTCGAGTATCATATTGAGAGGGAGGCTGCAAATGTGAGCAAACATCCGACTGGTTGTCACCTTCACTCTACTATCATTTTTGTTTGGTGGTTTAGGGCAGTGAAGGGGTTCACGGTGACATCCTTGGTGGTCTAGGGCAGCGAAGGGTTACTAATAACACATGTGTTGTTTAAAAGCAGCGAAAGAACTGGATCTCTATAGTTCAAACAAGACCTTTCAGCTGGGTTGGGGTTAATCCTGCTGATTTAAATTATACCTGTTTTGTAAAAATCCCTTGCGGTGTTTCTGCAAATGAGGGCTTCAATGCACCCTGAGCATGGCCAGCACTGGAAAACTGAGGTGTACAGGGGGGATAGGCCTCACCCCTCAGTTCACTAAAGTCTTAATTTGCATTTTGAATAAAAGTAATTTTTTCTTGGGAACGGGGAAACCGATTTTAACAAGACAGATATCCGTTTCCTCAGCAGGATCAACCCTACCAGGCACTATGCCTGGTTTAATAGGTTTGATCCTGATGACCACTACTCTCTAAAGATTTTCCAGTTAGATAGACTGTGCTGCCATATATACCCCTAGAGATAATCTTTATCATCATATGTGGCCTCAGAGATATAATGTGCTGCTATATGTTCCTCCATAGATATACTGTGCTGCTATATATATCTCTAGAAATAAACTGTACCAGCATATGTGGCCCCAGAGATATACTGTGCTGCTATAAGTGTATCCAGAGATATACTGTGCTGCTATATGTAGCCCCAGAGATATACTGTGCTGCTAAATGTGTATCCAGAGATATACTGTGCTGCTATATGTGTATCCAGAGATATACTGTGCTGCTATATGTGTATCCAGAGATATACTGTGCTGCTATATGTGTATCCAGAGATATACTGTGCTGCTATATGTGTATCCAGAGATATACTGTGCTGCTATATGTGTATCCAGAGATATACTGTGCTGCTATATGTGTATCCAGAGATATACTGTGCTGCTATATGTGTATCCAGAGATATACTGTGCTGCTATATGTGTATCCAGAGATATACTGTGCTGCTATATGTGTATCCAGAGATATACTGTGCTGCTATATGTGTATCCAGAGATATACTGTGCTGCTATATGTGTATCCAGAGATATACTGTGCTGCTATAGGTGTATCCAGAGATATACTGTGCTGCTATATGTGTATCCAGAGATATACTGTGCTGCTATAAGTGTATCCAGAGATATACTGTGCTGCTATATGTGTATACAGAGATATACTGTGCTGCTATAATGTGTAGCCAGAGATATACTGTGCTGCTATATGTGTATCCAGAGATATACTGTGCTGCTATATGTGTAGTAGTGTACTCAGAGATATACTGTGCTGCTATATGTGTATACAGAGATATACTGTGCTGCTATATGTGTATCCAGAGATATACTGTGCTGCTATATGTAGCCCCAGAGATAGACTGTGCTGCTATATGTGTATACAGAGATATACTGTGCTGCTATATGTGTATCCAGAGATATACTGTGCTGCTATATGTGTATCCAGAGATATACTGTGCTGCTATAGGTGTATCCAGAGATATACTGTGCTGCTATATGTGTATCCAGAGATATACTGTGCTGCTATATGTGTATCCAGAGATATACTGTGCTGCTATATGTGTATCCAGAGATATACTGTGCTGCTATATGTGTATCCAGAGATATACTGTGCTGCTATATGTGTATCCAGAGATATACTGTGCTGCTATATGTGTATCCAGAGATATACTGTGCTGCTATATGTGTATCCAGAGATATACTGTGCTGCTATATGTGTATCCAGAGATATACTGTGCTGCTATATGTGTATCCAGAGATATACTGTGCTGCTATATGTGTATCCAGAGATATACTGTCTTGCTATATGTGTATACAGAGATATACTGTGCTGCTATAGGTGTATCCAGAGATATACTGTGCTGCTATACGTGTATACAGAGATATACTGTGCTGCTATATGTGTACTCAGAGATATACTGTGCTGCTATATGTGTATACAGAGATATACTGTGCTTCTAAATGTGTAACCAGAGATATACTGTGCTGCTATACGTGTACTCAGAGATATACTGTCTTGCTATATGTGTACTCAGAGATATACTGTGCTGCTATAGGTGTATCCAGAGATATACTGTGCTTCTAAATGTGTAACCAGAGATATACTGTGCTGCTATACGTGTACTCAGAGATATACTGTGCTGCTATATGTGTACTCAGAGATATACTGTGCTGCTCTATGTGCAACGTGCGCTGCCCTCAGGGCCCTTATCGCATCCCAGATGTAGTAGGAAATGCCGAGGGGTGTAGTGTGGCCTAAATGTCTCTTTATGTGTCACGGTGCTCCTACCTGGATACTGCTGTACCCCGGGCTTTTGCTCCGAAGCAATAAAAGGGGAAGATAATTGAGGGATAAAAGAAAGATGGAAAGAAAGAGTCCAGGCCTCGTATCTGTAGTTGAACAGAAGTTTTACTTGAGTAAACGTTCATCCTAAACAATCTTCAAGCTTTATCTTGGTCTCAGCAGTGTTAGCATAAACTAGCAGGCTTCTTCAATAACTCTGCTTGCTCCCTTTCTCTGCTGTACTGACAGACTTGACTAAATATTTTGCTTTCTTACTTTAAGCTGCAATAAATTTCTGCTTTAGTCTGGTTTGAGTACTTTAGGACTGTTCTGGTATCCTTGGATGAGGTGCAGTCAACTGTTATTCCCCTGACACTCAGTAAAACTTATCTACAGCCAAAGAAGTCTTCCTCTTACTGATTTCTTTTATGGTGGCCGAATAATTATTTCTCTGGCTCCTATGGCTTCCAGACATCTTACTTCATGGCCAGCAGAGCTTAGGGTGCTGTGGCTGGTGTAGGCACACCTGAGTGCGACCCTGCTCACACTCCTACTCTCTAGCTCAGGGCTAGAACTAACTGGAAACTTCTGCCCTACCTTTCCGGCAGGAAGCAGGACACGTACACTTCTGTCCAAAGGGGAAAAATGGAATGGTAAGCTCCATTCTCTCTATCTATAGCTCTGCCATTCGCGCTGCCACCTGCTGGTGAGCCAGACACATTACATGTAGTAAAACAGTTGCGTAAAGATATTATTATTGCACCATGTGGAGGACCTGGATAGAAATACACAGATGACATTCAGGTTAGCCTATTAGAGATAGTAGCCGGGTGCAGGAGTGGTAACACCACTTCGGGGTCTTACATACCCCCTTACTTAAAACCAATAAACCCTCGGCTGGTGCTTAAGGTATGCTCTAAGGGTACCCAGGAAAGGTTAAGAGTGCTGCATGAGACTATTTATTATTACTGCAGACGTAGACTGATATAGCAACAGCTACCAATAGGTTCCTGCCCTTATGAGGAGGGTGTCTATTCACTGTTTTCCCTCTCGGTAAACCAAAGAACCAAAGGGTCAGCACCAAGCACTCAAATTCTCCACGATCTGACCAATGTCGTATATGGAGCGTGGGGGTGTCATGTACTGTAATCCCTCCAAGATACTATGAGACGCCCCCAAATATATGGGTGGCTTCATTGTGTAATCCCTTCCCAGTACCAAGGTCTAAATAAGGCTTTTAGCATGGTCATGATGACTAAACTGGTAGCTACACACATTTCCCTTAAGACTGGGCACCATGCCTTATTGTCTTCAGGGGGTTCAGATGGGTGACTTTTCCCCAGGATGCCGATAGCAAGCTCCTTGAAATCCAAGAACTGGGTATCTTGGTGCTGAGCTGACAGCATCTTCAGCTGATGTTTGAGGGATTCGTCGAGGACACCTTCAATAAACTGCTCTCTGAGGGTTTGATCTTGTCCCTCAGCTTTAGGGGGATCTATGTAAATAACAGCCCTAAGAGCTTCTTGCAGGGACAGGGCAAAGTCTCTCAAAGTCTCCTTTGACTGCTGCCGCTTTCCAAAGAAGTACATCTTAAGCTCGGAGGTGGTCCTAGTTTCAAAGGTGGTACTGAGTCAGTCTAGGATCTGCTCAGCTGTTCTCGCTCTAGCCGAGGCCAAGACTTGACCTCCCGGAGTGCAGCTCCCTGTAACTGGCCAATCAGGATTTCCACTTTCTGGTCCTGAGATACTGGATATAGCTTAGACGTGGCCAACATTATATCCTGGAATTCCCTGAAGGAATAAGGTTCTCCTAAATAATTGGGAAGCCAAGCTGCCCCAAAGTAGTATGGCATAGTAAGAGGCATGATGCAGGTGGCTGCAGCGGCTGCTGATGGATCACTGTGGTCCAAGTGGGTGCTATCTTCGCTGTTAGACGTGGCTTTTGATACCCTGTACCAGACTAGAGGGGTTAGTGTCAGCTAAAATGCAATTTAAGTGCAAGTTGCTATGGGTAACGGCGGCAGAATTGGCATGTGGCTCCTTTAAGAATCGCTGCAGCTGCTCAATTTTGGGGAGTATGATGCTCTGGCAGGATGATTATAGCCCCTAACAGTCTCTAGCAAGGTAGGAAGGTTATTTTCCCCAGAAGTACTCACTCAGACCTCTGGACATTGCTTCTCTGGATCCAGGAAAGAAGGGACTGTATTTTCCCTTTTCCAAGATGGCTACCACTTCTACTTCCTGTAGGGGGTACAGTTGATTTCTCTGTCTTCCTGGGAACTTGAACTGAGCACTTTAGTTCCTTCTGCTGTAAGAACGGTTCCTCTGTGGAGGCGGGCTGTTTGGTTCCCTCACCTCTGCTGGGTGGATGTCTTCCTCTCAACACACGATGCCCAAATCCAAGATGTCTGATTAACCCCTTTTTTTTGCCACAGTGCTGCAACTGATGCAGATTCACACTCTCCAGCAGTAAGTAGATGCTATAAAGTCTCTTGTAGGGGGTTTTACCCGATAGAGGGGGGCCTTCAAGGCGCAAAAGTAGTATCCTGTTCGTGACGCTAATTGATGCAACGTGCGCCTCCCCCCAGGGCTCAGGTGGAGTAGGAAATGCCGAGTGGTGTAGTGCAGCCTATATGTCTCCTATTAGGTGTCATGGTGCTCCTACCTGGATACTCCTGGACCCCGGGCTTTGGCTCCGAAGCAATAAAAAGGGGAAGATAATTGAGAAAGATAGAAAGAAAGAGTCCAGACCTCATATGTAGTTGAACAGAAGCTTTACTTGAGTAAACGTTCATCCAAAACAATCTTCAAGCTTTATCTTGGTCCCAGCAGGCGTAAGCATACACTGGCAGGCTTCTTCTCCTGTCCCCTCCTGGTTTGATCTGACGTATTTTCTGTTTGAATTAAATGACGTCTGTGTTGTTTCTGGTGCTTGCCACACCTTCTTTACACAGGTGTTTCTATTAGGGTCATTTAACCTTCTCTATTTATAGTTGCTTCTCCCACAATGCTATGTGGTTTATAGCTTCTGTTTGGACCTTTGGGTAGATTGTGGTTGGATCTTGGCTGAGTTTCTGGTGCTTCCATTGCTTCTTTGAAGTTAAGTCTTTCCTTTCTCTTTTGTATCTTGTTTGGGTTCTGTGTGTTGCATTTCCCTATTGTTTACAAACCTACATGGAAAAAAATGTGTATGCCCAAATAACAAAAAGCTATTCCAAACACTCATTTAATAATCAAATGTATCTTTATTGTAAATATTCAAACATGATCGATAAAAAACATATACACACATAAAATGGAGTCCACAAAAAGACAAGGGGACTAATAGAGGAACACTGGGGGGGGACGTATCAGCAGTAATAAAGTAAAAAAGGGTGTGCAAATATGCATGCAAGCACTGGCAGAAAATCAAGGTCCCATCAATAGTGTTGCCCACCCCTTTACTCTTCATTTGTCCAAAGCACTGGTCTAGCTCCACAAGTAAACATGTACCCTGGATCCCATAAAGTAAGGGAAAAAATCCAGAAGAAAAAAAATCATTGGAAATACATGTCACCCCACACGGGGGCCTAAGTTGTGCCAAATAGTAAGGAACCAGAACAGTGCTAATGAACAACAGGTACAACAACCTTCTTTAACAGCTGCACAACCCACCCCAGTGCTCCTCACTTACCCAACGCGTTTCGCCGATGGCTTCGTCAGGGGAAGGTATTGTATTAGGCCTGAAGTAGACTCCTGTTTGTCCTTACTTTTGGAGGAACAGGTAGTAGGTAGTCTCATCCCTGCCATTAGTACCAGGGTTCTATAGGGCTTGATAGGACTCTAGGTATTCCTGCGTATGAACTCACCGACCTTTGGGGTCTGTTCATACTGGTAGTCAGTCAGGATTTTGGTTAGGGTTTTTACTAGGAGGTGTCCATTTTCCTTCCCTAGTTCTCAGGCCTGATTCCCTGTCCCCCCCCCCCTTCACTCCTATGCTCGTGTGGTGTTTCCCTCCCACACCGAAGCATGACACCACCTGACACTCATTAAAACTGATCTTCATCCAAAGAACTCCTCTTGCTGATTTCTCTTATGGTGGCTGAAGAACTATTCCTGTGGCATCTACAGCTTCCAGACATCCTTCTTCATGCCCAGCAGAGCTTAGGGTACTCTGGCTGGCTTAGGCATGCCTGAGTGTGCCCCTGCTCCCGCTCCTCCTCTGTAGCTCAGGGCTAGGACTAGAACTAAATGGAAATTTCTTCCCCACCCTTCCGGCAGGAAGCAGGACTAGCTCACTTCTGCCCAAAGGGGGGAGTATGGAATGGTAAGTTCCATTCTCTCTAACTATAGCTCTTCCATTAACGCTGCCACCTGCTGGTGAACTAGACACAGTACATGTAATAAAACAGTTGAATAAAGATATTATCATTGAACCATGTAGAGAACCTGGACAGAAATACACAGATTACATTCAGGTTAGCCCATTAGAGATAGTATCCGGGTGCAGGAGTAGTAACACCACTCCAGGGTGTTACATGTGTGGCCTCAGAGATATACTGTGCTGCTACAGTATATATGTATTCACAAATAGACTGTGCTGCCATATATAAACCTAGAGATAAACTGTACCATCATATGTGCGCCCAGAGATATACCGTGCTGCTATATGTGTACTTAGAGATATATTGTGCTGCTATATGTATACTCAGAGATATACTGTGCTGCTATATGTGTACTCTGAGATATATTGTGCTGCTATATGTGTACTCAGAGATACCAGTGGATATAAAAAGTCTACACGCCCCTGTTAAAATGTCAGGTTTCCGTGCTGTAAAAAAATGAGACAAAGATAAATCATTTCAGAACTTTTTCCACCTTTAATGTGACCTATAAACTGTACCACTCAATTGAAAAACAAACTGAAATCTTTTAGGTGGAGGGAAGAAAACAAAAAAACTAAAATAATGTGGTTGCATAAGTGTGCATACCCTCTTATAACTGGGGATGTAGCTGTGTTAAGAATTAAAGAGGACCTTTCATCACCCAAACAAATCTAAACTAAGTATACATACATGGAGAGCGGCGCCCAGGGATCTCCCTGCACTTACTATTATCCCTGGGCGCCGCTCCGTTCTCCCGGTATGTCCTCCGGTGACTTCAGCTCTGCGGCCTCAACTGGGAGGAGCCTGCCCTTGTTCTCCTGGGCGTCTCCTTCTCCCAGGCTGTAGCGCTGATCAACCGCAGCGCTCAGCTCATAGCCTGGGAGGTTTTCTCTCCCAGGCTATGAGCTGAGCGCTGCGGTTTTTTCAATTGAGTTGTACAGTTTATAGGTCACATAAAGGTGGAAAAAGTTCTGAAATGATTTATCTTTGTCTCATTTCTTTTACAGCACACAAACCTGAAATAACGGGGGGTAGGCTTTTTATATCCACTCTATACCGTGCTGCTATATGTGGAGGGATACTGTGCTGCCATATAATTATACTACTTTTTTTTGATGCTTTAATATAGTTCTCAACAGCAGAGACTCCAGAGATTCATGACGTAGGCCCATCAGGTGGAGTTCCTGGTAAGGATGGTTGCATTACGGTAGATTTTGTGACTGACATTCAGCAATAATTGCATCTTGATGACCCCAGAAAGCTAATATTATCAAAAGCTGAATGTTCAGAGACGCTCAGGGCTCCTGCACACAGTAGAGGTATGCTCACACAGCTTGTACAGCACAGGGTGTAATATGCACAGTATGTATGTAGATATGCTCGGAGGACATACTTAGGTATAGCTGAGGGCCTTCACAGCCCGTGGGATCCCATGATGTGATTTGGCGGTGTGTGACAGACCTAAGACAAGTTCCCTTGACTGTTTCCCAATAAGAACCTTGAACTGTAAGGCCTCTTTCACACAGGCGTCATGTTTGACGCCCGGATAAGAGGCGGGTGCATTGCGGGAATATGCGCGATTTTCCCGCTCGGGTGCAAACGTTTGTAATGCGTTTTGCACGCGCGTGAGAAAAATCGCCATGTTTGGTACCCAGACCCGAAGCCGGGTCTTCTGGAGAATTTATTATTTTCCCTTATAACATGGTTATAAGGGGAAATAATAGCATTCTTAATAAAGAATGCATAGTAAAATCAAGTGGAAGGGGTTAAAAATAATAAAAGTTAACTTACCTTAGCCACTTGATCTTACCATGGTAAGATGGACCATGTGATTGGACCATGTGATGTGACGTCATCACAGGTCCTTTAGTTCTTAGCTGATGCTGGGAAAGAGAGGACAGATCGCAACTACGCGATCAAGTGGCTAAGGTAAGTTAACTTTATTATTTTTAACCCCTTCCACTTCATTTTACTATGCATTCTTTATTAAGAATGCTATTATTTCCCCTTATAACCATGTTATAAGGGAAAATAATAAAGATTGGGTTCCGTTGCTAAGCAACCATGCGGGAAAATCGCAACGCATCCGCACTTGCTTGTGGATGCTTGCGATTTTCCCGCAGCCCCATTCACTTCTATGGGGCCTGCGTGGCGTGAAAAACGCACAATATAGAGCATTGATGCGTGAAAATCACCGCTCATGTGCACAGCCACATAGAAATGAATGGGTCCGGATTCAGTGCGGGTGCAATGCGTCCTCCTCACGCATTGCACCCGCGCGGAAAACTCGCCTGTGTGAAAGGGGCCTAAATGGATGACCTCCCACTGAAGGTGTCCCCAGTCCAGGGCCCTAAACTGAGATAATGTGGCCACTAAACATAAGGTAGAAAATACCCCATATACCCCAGCCCTGCCCATAATCTCCTCATATTACAATTAAAATGCTAAAATACTTTAAAAAAATGATCTCTCGATGTTGCAGCAGGTCAGCCATGTCTTCCTGTTCCTTGGAAGAAAGGGATGCAAATGAGCTCTTAACAAGCTCATGCCAGCAGATGTAAGGCAACTCTCCTATAAGGCCTTATTCACACGTCCGTTGTGTTTATGGATAAACACACCCGGCCGGGAGCCCCATAGAAATGTCTATTCTTGTCCGCAATTGCGGACAAGAATAGGACATGCTCTACTTTTTTGCGGAGCTGCGGCCGTAAGATCGGCGCGCTCCGCAAAAACTGATTCTGCAGAATTGCGGAATACATGCGGACGACATTGCGGACGTGTGAATAGGGCCTAAGTCAGTGTTTGACCCTTTAAATTGGTATACCCATCTGAGACAATGGGGGCATATAGCTAGGATATGTCCCCATTGTCTGATAGGTGCTGGACCTATATAAAAAATTGAGCTGGGAAGGTGGTGGTCGGAAGACCCCTTGTTGCTCCTTGTCCAGCCACCGCCAAGTGCTCTCCCCATAGAAGTGAACGAGAGCTCTCGACTATTTTCAGCGGCCCCAGACAAATGAATAGGGGACGGATGCACATGCACGGTACGCCCTCCACAACTTTCAGGGCTCTGTTCTCGGTGTAGGTGGGACCCGCACCTATCAGACAATGGGGACATATCCTAGCGATATACCCCCATTGTCTGAGATGGGAAAACCCCTTTAAATAGGCGTTGAGACCTAAATAAGCCAGCAACTCATCTGCGGTAAGCTTTCGGGGTCATTGCACCTCACCAGTGCAGAGCACTAGCTTAACTGGGTGGGAGACCTAGGTCACGATATGCGTGGTACTATCTCTCCTTGGGGAGAGCACCTTAATCGGTGTGAGGCGACTTATAGGCCATACATGCTGAGGGCAATCACCCTGAAACAGCTGTCTGCAGATGAGGTGCTGGCTTATTTAATATCCGAGTCATGTCTCTAGGCCTAGAGCTCATTTGCATACCCTGATTCCAGAAGTTCATGTACGGCCTATAAGTTTCCTCACGCTGATTAAGGCACTCTCTCCCCAAGGAGAGATAGTACCCACCCCATTTCTATTTCTGCTCACTGTCCTTTGTCTGGATGTAGGACAACGGGCTGCAGCAGGAGCCTCCCCCTCTTCTGTTCTGCCTGCAGCTGGCTTATTTCTCCTCAGCTGTTCCTCAGCTGAAAATTGAACATATCTGCAGATTATGTCCTGTGTTCTCAGCAAGATTTCTACAGGACTTTTTATTTCTGGATTATAAAGAAAATCCTGCAGACTGTCAAACAGCGGAGGCAAATAATATCTCCAGTTTGCTTTCATCATTTGGTTCTAGGGTTAGTGTTCCAGTCCATTATAGCTCTTCAGCCATGACATTACATCCAGAATCCTTAGCAGCTGACAACCATTATTATTTTTTATGCTGATTGATGCCAGGTTGTCACAGCCCCCGAGTTTTGCTTTCCAGTACTATCGTAGGCTAACTGAACCATACAGAATTATTGACACGCACCTTAGGCTGTTTGCTGCTACTATAATGGTTTATGTCTGGTTGTTTTCTTTACTCCTTGTGCTGTAGGGGGCACCATTGAGCTGTCTGGGAAGATCATGACCAGCAACTACGAAGACTACGATTTCAATGTTGAGTATATCGAAGGGTATGTAGTCATTGTTGCGGTAGGAAGTTGAACATTGCCTGGGGTAGACAATAGGTTGTATCCTCTCACCTTATTGAGAGTTATGAAATTTTATATAGTATGGCTCAAAGCCAGTGATGTCATTTGGAGGCATGACATCACACATGGCACATTATTGATGGCATCTAAAGAGACAATGGCTGTTGTTCTTTGGAAAGTTGCACCCAAGCCCTGGAGCTTGAGAGGGTTCTGCCATCATTAATGTAAAAAATGAAAATCATACATCATCTAGGACGTGACAATGTACTGTCTGCAGCTCTTTCCCTGTAACTTGTCGCAGCTTCTAACGTTAGATATGGCTGGTGGCAGGTGAAAGACGGAACTGAGCATGTGCAAGATGGACAGGGAAATAAGGAAAAGAACAAACAGCAGGTGGCGCTATACAGATACCATTTATTGAAAAACTTAGAGGCTATATACAATTTTTTATTATATCTAGTGATGATCGAAGTGGACTTCGATCAGAATTTCAGGATAAATTTGATTCAAATTTTTTCATGCTTCGCAGTAGCGAATCGATTTATCCAGAAATAGTGTAAACCAAAAAAATGATACTGACCTGCTCCATTTACTCGCGACGTGCTGCCTGCCGCCATCTTGCTTGAAGATCTTGGTCAAAATCCCTAGCACGGTGATGTATGATGTCACCACGCCAGCGTCGTCTTCGTCCGTGCAAGATTTAATGCCAGACCTTCAAGCAAGATGGCGGTGGCTGGCCCGTTGCGAGCAAATGGATCAGGTAAGTATGAGTTTTTTTAAAATTTTACACTGTGTTATAATTATCAGATGCCGCAATAATATATAAACGCGGTATTTAAGGGGTACAATGATGGGGGGGTGGCGAAATTGCCGCTCCTTGTCATTGTACCCACTACTTACAAAGAAATGAGCTTGGTGACAAAGTCATTCGTCATGAAACAGTTTCTTTTTGTAAAATTCGGTGAAGCAGGACAATGATCAGAACGTTGGTTTTATTTTAGATTTATGTTGTTTTTAATGTTTTTATTTTCCATTCATTTTTCATACAGTCCTATAATTATGACATCTGAGCAGGACGGATGGACCTCCGTTTGCACATTGGTGGACAGGATCTCTGAAAGCAAGTAAGTTAAAGCAGCACAAATCACTGGAGCTTGTAAAAGTCAGACCCCACATGTATTAATGTGATCGCGCCTAGACCAGGTCGTAAAATGCGTCACATTTTTCTGCAACTTTGCGCAACTTGGTGCGTCTAGTTTTGGCTAAAATCAGGCAGGGGGCTTGACTTAGTGGGATTTAAAATTTTGAACCACAATTGTGATTACATTTTGCCGCCAAAGTAAGCCAACCAATAGTCAGTATGAAGTTAGACAAAAGTGTCTGCACCAGATTTATCAACCAGCCTGAGGCAATGTGATAAATCTGGCGCATGTCCAGACTGTCTACAAGATTAGTAAATCTGCCCCAGTATCTCCTGAATGTATTTTTTATTATAACTTACCCCGCAGTCACCGTTCCTGGTACAGAAGGGTTGCAAAAAGATGAAGGAATCAGGCCGCTCAAATTCATCAATGTCAACCTCCTCTGTTATCTAGGCCCTGAATTCTGGGCTTTTATTCTATTTGCTTCCACCACTAGAGGGAGCTGAGGAGCTCAGTGCATTCTATTAATCCTAAAATTAAAATCTGTATACGCCATCCTGATAATCTGCCCTGTTGTCTCTTCCCAGCTACCCCATAGAGGTGAAGGGTGATATTGGAAGTCTCCGGTGCAGGACTAAGGGCAGTTACATTGGTAAGTAGTTACATAGTTAATTCGGTTGAAAAAAAAACATGTCCATCAAGTTCAACCAAAGGATAGGTGGAGACGTTAATCCCAGAAGGAAGTGAGACTCAGAGTTCTACATGTTTTCATAAGCATTAATGTCATTTACTTTTAAGAATCCATCTAAACCCTTTTAAAAACTGTCCACTGTTCCTGCTGTGACCACGTCCTGAGGAAGTCTATTCCACAGATTCACAGTTCTTACAGTAAAGAAGCTTTGACGCTTCCAGAGACTGAACTTTTTCCTCTCCAGTCAGAGGCGGCGCCCCCTTGTCTTTTGAGGGCATTTTACATGGAACAGTTTTTCACCATATTTTTTTGTATGGCCTATTTATATATTTGTATAGGTTAATCATGTCCCCCCTTAGACATCTCTTCTCAAGACTAAATAAATGTAATTATTTTAATCTTTCTTCATAACTAAGACCCTCCATGCCCCTTATCAGTTTAGTCGCTCTCCTCTGTACTTTTTCCAGCTGCAGAGCATCCTTTCTATGGACTGGTGCCCAGAACTGAACTGCATATCTCCAGATGAGGCCGCACCAACACTTTGTAAAGTGGTAATATTACATCCCTGCCCCGCGAGTCCATGCCTCGTTTAATGCATGACTATATCCTGGTGGCCTTAGAAGCAGCTGATTGACGTTGTATCCTATTATTTAATCTACCATCTACAAGGACACCCAAATCCTTCTCTATAAGGGACTCTCCCAGTGTTACATCCCCTAGGACATATGAAGCTCAGAGATTATTACTACTAAGATGCATAACTTTAAATTCATCCACATTGAACCTCATTTGCCAAGTTGATGTCCAATCACTCAGAGTGTCCAAGTCAGCTTGTAGTTTATGGACATCTTCCATAGACTGTACAGTACTACACAGCTTAGTGTCATCTGCAAAAATAGAAATGGTGCTATTAATCCCGTCCTCGATATCATTAATAAATAAATAATAGAGGAGCCAGCACTGAACCTTGGGGTCACCACTTATAACCCGGGACCATTCTGAATAGGAAACATTGACCACAACTCTCTGGACACGGTCCTTCAGCCAGTTTTTAATCCAATTACAAACTATACTTTCCAAGCCTATAGACCTTACTTTACCTATTAAACGTCTATGAGGGACAGTATCAAAAGCCTTTGCAGAATCCAGAAACGCTACCTCCACAGCCACCCCTCTGTCCAGGCTACTACTTACCTCACTACCTCCACAGCCACCCCTCTGTCCAGGCTACTACTTACCTCACTACCTCCACAGCCGCCCTTCTATCCAGGCTACTACTCACATCACTACCTCCACAGCTGTCCCTCTGTCCAGGCTACTACTCACCTCCTCATAAAAACAAATCGGGTTAGTTTGATAACTTCTGTCCTTGGTAAACCTATATTGGTATTACTTATAATGGTCTTTACAGTCACATACTCCTGTATATAGCCCCGTAAGAGTCCTTCAAACATTTTTCCCACAACAGAAGTTAAACTAACTGGTCTATAATTACCTGTGAAGGACCTTGATCCTTTTTTGAATATGGGTACCACATTTGCCTTGCGCCAATCACTTGGCACTGTACCAGTACCTAGAGAATCTTTAAAAATTATAAACATATAAACAGGGGCACAGCAATGACTGAACTGAGCACTTTAAGCACTCTTTGGTGTAATCCATCTGGACACAGAGTCTTGTTCACATTTACCCTATTTAACTTGTCTTGGACCATATCTATAGTTAGCTAATTGAGTATATTACTGGATGTACTAACAGCCCCAGCACTCCAGATAGTTATATACATGTCTATCAAAAATACTTCAAAAACTCTTAATGTTCTCCTAGCCATCTTGAATCTTACGATTCCACTAGATCCTAAGTCCATATGTAAGTAACATTCACCAAAACTGCTAGCTGATATGGATATCGTCAAGTCAAGTCCTGGAAATTCTCCATAGAATTCTCTATAGAGTAGGGCCTAATTTCATATTTGGCCCCATAGGAGAACCAATACGAGAAGCATTATGCTCAATTGCCCTGACGCAGCCCATAGCGCCCCAATTTTTTAACCCTTTTCCACCTTTTTTCTCACTCATTATGGACACTTTGATTCTTCCTCCATTTTCTCTTGTAGTCTTCTCCCTTACGTTATTATTTTTTGTACTTCTTCCCCTACAATATTGGTGATTAGGATGTTGCACCTTATGGATGGTGGTTGGGATAAAATGCTGCAGTATTTTTTAGTTTTAAGTTTTTTTAGTTTCACTAAAGGAAAGTCTGAGGGAGTCCCATACCCAATTCAGATTTCAAAGGGGTTTTCAGGGGAGTTTTATGTATAGTTTTTATGTATAGGTCTCCAAGGCTAATTAATTAAAGGTATTTTCAGGAGTACAATACCGACGGCCTATCCTCGGGATAAGTTATTATGTGATTGGTGGGGATCTGACTCCCGAAACCCTCACCGATGAGGTTCTTGAGGAGGTTGCAGTTCTCCAGTGAGTGCCTCAGCCTCCTTACAGCTTAACAAGCACAGCGCCGTACATTGTATAGAGGCTGTGCTTGGTATTGCAGCTCAGCCCCATTCACTTGAATGAGACTGAGCTGCGCTTGGTCCTTGTGATTGATGTATGTGACATCATTGGCCAAAGAAATGGCCGCGGTGCTCACCTGAGGGTTGTGGCCTCTTCAAACAACTGATCGTTGGGGTGCCAGAACTCATCTCCTGCCCATCCTCTGATCAGATATTGATGACCTATCCTGAGGATAAGCCATCAGTATCAAAATCTTGGATGATACCTTTAATGAGGACTACTTGATAATCTGACATCTGTCAGGAGTCTGCGGAGACTACTCCACCCGCCATCATCAGTAGTACTCTGTGGAGAACCTGGCAGCACGTGTTCAGTTCTCCTGCAGGGCCACCACAAGGGAACATAAGCAGTACATTGTACTAAATAAAGTCATCGTAATCTCTGATTATTCATGGCAATTCTGCATGCCTCCTCCAGAGCTAGAGATACTCTTGCATCCACACTTCACTCTGTATAATAGATAAGCGTCCTAAACCCAAGAACCTTTCCGCATTCCCTAATAGAGGAACCTCATGGGTGGGGCTAATGGGATTGCTCTTTATCTACAGTATTGTTGAATATATGATATATAAACGTCAACAGATTATTAACAGGATTGTCCAGATTTAAAATAATAGATCTTCTTTCTCTAGAAACAGTGCCTCTCTTGCCTGCAGTGGGCATTGTAGCTTATGTCCTTTCACATGAATGGGGGATTTCTGCAGTACCAGACACAGCCTGTGAAGGAGAGTGGCACTGTTGCTGGAAAAAAAAAAATTCTTCATCTAATCCAGGGTTTCTCAATTCGGGACCCACCTACTGGTCAGCATTTAAGAATATCCCACAGAAGGAATACCTGTGGAAAGTCCTGATGCATGGACACTAATTATATCACCTGCTCAATACTAAGAAAATCCTGAAAACATGACTGGTAGGTCGGTCCCGAGGACCAGAGTTGAGAAACCCTGATCTAATCCAGGACCACAGCTATAATAATGTTTCCTGTTTCCTCCATACAGGTTCACAGAACCTCACATTTTCCATATTCAACAAAGGAAAGTATGTTTATCCGTTATAATATGGAGGTTTCTTCTAAAAAAAAAAAGGGGGCGCGGGGGTTGTTCTTAAAACAAATAGATTTTTAATAAATTGTCAGACACTAGCAGTCTCGAGAAAGAGTAGGCTCCTTTTGCTGTTTTGTCTGATTGTCAATCACATATATGAATTTTAGACTGTCATAAAAGTCTTTCATACTCTACGTGAATCTGAAGGGGTTGTCCTTGATTACAAAATTAGTCATTTCCTTCCCAAAAACTTTGGCACTTTTGTTCATCGCCTGTGTATTCAGTTAAACGAGACTGAGCTGCAAGAGTGGCGCTGTTTCTGAGTTTTCTTGAGCCCACTATATTCATGTTTGCATACACACACATCATGTCATCAATAGTCTCTAATATTCTATTTGTTGTTGCTGTTGACGGATCCTGTGACATCATTTCTTTCTTATTAATACTTTTGTGAATACTCAAGTCACGACCCTGTGAAAATCCACAGCCACCAATCATTATGGACTCAAACGGTTGAACAAAGACGCAGGATAAGAATACCAGATCAGTCAACAGCAGCTTGGTGGTGGTTTCCAGAATCTGAACGAACTGAAATATTTTGACGGTTGCAAAAAAAATGTTCTGCATAGCTAGATGGAGGGATAGGTCTCAGACTCAGATTCTTTGTCCACTCAACCCTCTCTATATATTATCTCTATCTTTCTATTGCCATTTGCACAAATATTTTCCATGTTCCAATAGAAATTTCCCTAAAGCTTGGAAATGTTTGAGTTTCTTATTGTCGCTGAGTGATCTCTGTGTGAACAGGTCCATAGTCAGCAGAGACGCCTGGAGCATCAGTGCAAAACAAGAACTATTTCTATATCAAACATTCTCAGGTACAGTTCTACTTTTTGGTCTTATTCTTATTAGTTATGGTCTAGACAAGTTTTTAGTATGGCGTTTGAGTTGTTAAGTCGTGGAGGCCAAATGAAAGAAGACAAAGCTCAAGAAGGTTATTAATCTGATGATACAAACTTGATTTTATCAAGTCCCTGCATAGGCATGCCTGTGGTCACCACTAGAGGGAGCTTACAGCATACTGAATTATTCAATGTGTAACAGTATGCATTTAGCTCCTAAGCTCCCCCTAGTGGTGACTGTGTGCAGCTAGAATTCTGTTCTCTTCTAATTCTATGTCTATAGAGGGGATTTGGAGCTCTGACCCCCTAGATAGATGTATTATAGAGAATGATATGGATGATAAGAAATGAAAACATAATGTTAAAGGTCAGATATTTGTGTTTTATTTGCTTCAAAACTAAAGGGAATGTGCCATAAGACAATTACAAATAGTTCAAAATATTTGGAACATCATTTTTAAGAATAGGTGTTTTTTTTATTTTCTATATCACTAATTAGTTAAAAAATCCTATATTGTTTTATTACGGGGATACGGCTGGCCCTACCCCTCCTTATGTCTTCCAACAACTTCTTATCGCGGCACGTTTGCTCATTCCAAAGTATTGGCTCCAGACCACTCTCCCTTCTCTAGCTCAATGGACGCAAAGGGTGGACCAGCTATACCGATTTGAGGAGCTCTCAGCGTGGGAATCCCGCTCTCACCCTCGCTTTCTTGCTAAATGGTCTCTTTGGACTATATATAAATCCTCCACCACGGGTCTTAGTCTAGACTCCCCTTCTGTGGCTTAACCCTGAACATGTTAGGCTTCGTCCGGTGTATGATACTGCTCTTTATCTTCCTGCGATATGATGCCTTCGCCTTTTTGATATCGCTTTAATAGACTAAATTGCCTTACTGTGAAATTTTGTGACTTGCCATGTATCCTACGGTTATCAGATTGATGTCTATGCCCATATTTGTACCTTGTACTGTTATTTTACCCCTCTGGGGTTATTTACTATTCAAAATAAAATTGTTAGATAAAAAAAAAAAAAAAAATCCTATATTTTTGCAGTTTAAGGGCTCATTCACGCGAACGTTTTTCTTTTCATTCCGTATATAGGCCATTTTTTGTGTTCAGTATACCGTCCATATACGGAACCATTCATTTCAATGGGTCCGCAAAAAAAAAACGGAATGTACTCTGTATGCATTCCGTTTCCGTATTTCCGTTCTGCTACATTTTGAGTCATGTCCTATTATTGCCCATAAATCACGTTCCGGGGCTTTATTCAAGTAAATGGGGCTGTAAAAAAAATGTCTTCCATATCGGTTCTGTTTTTGCGGAAGCATCTATTGAAAACGTAATGCCCAGCCCAATTTTTTAATGTACTTACTGTTAAAACATTATTATATGCTTCCATTTCTGTTTGCGATCTGCAAAAAACGGATCACAAACGGAAACCATATGGAAATGGAACGGAAGTGGAATGGAAACACTACTAAAACCGAAAACGGAAAAACGATCCGTTAAAAACGGATCGCAAAACCATACGGTCGTGTGAACGAGCAATATCAAAGGGATGGACCAAGTCTTTCACTATTATCACAAAAAGTTTTTCCAAAAGTTTTTGAAAACCTTTATGTAATACTGTCAATCTGAGGTTGATCGGAAAGAATGAGTCACCGAAGAATGGAAACATGTCCCTCCTAATCTTGGTATTAGTGAGACATTTGCCCACGGGGCAATAGATCAGATATTATACATGTCACATGGTCATGTACCTATTATTGCTATGGTATTTCTCTTTTTCTGTTATGGGGTCCATTAAGGCTACTTTCACATTAGGGTTTTTTGCGGATCCATCATGGATCTTCAGAAACACTTCCGTTACAATAATACAACCGCATGCATCCATCATGAATGGATCCAGTTGTATTATGTCTTCTATAGCCATGATGGATCCGTCTTAAACACCATTGAAAGTCAATAGGGGACGGATCAGTTTTCTATTGTAAAAACTGATCCGTCCCCATGGACAGCGTAATTCTGTCCACGATGGGAGCGCAACCAAAAGTTTAGTTTTGTCGCAATTGACAATGAATGGGGGCAAAACTGAAGGGTTTTCTTCCGCTATTGAGATTCTATGACGGATCTCAATAGCGGAATTGAAAAAGCTAGTGTGAAAGTCGGCTAAAAAGGAAGCCCACCCCAGACTAGTCCTATCTGCTATACTATCATAATAATGCTTGCAAAGTGAGAGAAACAGCCAGAGGTTCCCACATTCCTACCAGTCATGAAACTGTTCTGGGGACGGGATAGAACAGTGCCTCCTACATTTCATTTTTACCTCTCTTCCCTATACTACTGGTAACAATTTAGGTCATTTTATGTTTCTTCTGGTAGAAATACGCTCCATATATCCAGATGTAGGCAGTGTGGGAGGAGGAACGGAGGTCACCATCAGAGGAGACTTCTTTATGGATCCGGTTAAAGTCAGCATTGCAGGTAAATACATTTTTCATACTTTTTTCTAAGAAATGGGTGGTCAGGTCGGTGTTATGCCAAATGTTTTCAGTGTTGGACAGGCATTGTTTTTTATGGGGTAACGTGGCAGCAAAGGGTTATCACCAGCAGCTTCCAGTTACTAGTTACTTCACTTCTGTGTCGGAAAAAGTGGAACAGGTGCTTCATAAGTATGGCGCTCTTTCTGAACGCATTTCTCAATTTATTTAGCATACATACAGGAATCAATATCCCCCATACATTGAAAAACTGTCAGCAGCCACCACTAGAGGGAGCTCAGTGTCTAGGAATTTATAGTGACCAGTGCACTCAATGGAAGCTGTCAAATTTCTATACACCAGCTCCCCTTAGTGGAGGCTGCGGGAAAATGTCATGAATCTGTGTTGGGAAGCAGAAGAAGGTGTCCAACACAGGTCCCTGTAAGTCCTTCAAAATGGGAGGGACTAAAACAGGGTCCATAGTGTGAGACCACCTAACGATGCCCATGACTCCCAACAGGTCATGTAATCTTCTTGATGGTCATATTCCTTAGGCCTCTTTCTCACTAAGAGGTGGGTGCGTTGCGGGAATATGCGCGATTTTTCCGCGCGGGTGCAAACGTTTGTAATGCGTTTTGCACGCACGTGTGATAAATCGCCATGTTTGGTACCCAGACCCGAAGCCGGACTTCATCACTGAAGTCCGGTTTCGGGTCTTCTGGAGAATTTATTATTTTTCCTTATAACATGGTTATAAGGGGAAATAATAGCATTCTTAATAAAGAATGCATAGTAAAATGAAGAGGAAGGGGTTAAAAATAATAAAAGTTAACTTACCTTAGCCTCTTGATCGCGTGGTTGCGAACTGTCTTCTCTTTTCCAGCATCAGCTAAGATCTAAAGGACCTGTGATGACGTCACATCACATGGTCCAATCACATGGTCCATCACCATGGTTCATTTTACTCTGCATTCTTTATTAAGAATGCTATTATAAGGGAAAATAATAAAGATCTGGTCCCGTTGCTAAGCAACCATGCAGGAAAATCGCACCGCATCCGCACTTGCTTGCGGATGCTTGCGATTTTCCCGCAGCCCCATTCACTTCTATGGGGCCTGCGTTGCGTGAAAAACGCACAATATAGAGCATGCTGCGATTTTCACGCAACGCAGAAGTGATGCGTGAAAATCACCTCTCATGTGCACAGCCCCATAGAAATGAATGAGTCCGGATTCAGTGCGTGTGCAATGCGTCCCCTCGTCCTCACGCATTGCACCCGCGCGGAAAACTCGTCCGTGTGAAAGGTGCCTTAGACTTACAGCTATTTCCTTCAATGTAACAGGAAACGTCTGCAGGATCAAATCCTTGTCACCACAAGCCGTCATATGTACAACTGGCCCGACTGGACAATATGTAAAAGCTCCATATCCAGGTACCACACTGTTATATGTCTATTACTTATCATTATTGTTTTTTTATTTTTCATTGTGGAACATTACACATAAAAATCACCCAAAAAATCATATTAACCGGCTTCCGGGGAAGAGTATTTAGAGCAGGCGGTCAGGATCACCATATAAATTAGTGACAACTCGTGGCATAGATATAGGTGTGCAGAGGTAGCAGTTGCACCAATGCCCTAGTACCTGGGAGCGCTCAAAGACCCCTCTTTCAGCAGAAATATAGAGATGTCCCGAACTATTCGCCGGCGAACATCGCATGTTCATGTTCGCCGCGGCGGGCAAACATATACGATGTTCGGTCCACCCCCTATACGTCATCATTGAGCAAACTTTGACCCTGTACCTCACATTCAGCAGACACATTCCAGCCAATCAGCAGCATACCCTCCCTCCCAGACCCTCCCACCTCCTATCAAAAAGCAAGGACAGCATCCATCTTAGATTCATTCTGAAGCTGCAGTGTTAGTTAGAGCAGGGAGAGTGCTGCTGCTGCTGAATAAATAGGGAAAGCGTTAGCTACGCCAGTGTTCTGTGTCCACTCCAGTCCTCAAAGACTTATCTGCTGTAAGGACAGCATCCTGAGAGCACCCCAAAAAGCCCATTTTAGGCCCCTTTCACATCTGCCTTTTTCCTTTTCGTCCTAGAGTTCCGTCCTCGGGGCTCTAGGACGGAAAGATACTGATCAGGATTATCCCAATGCATTCTGAATGGAGAGAAATCTGTTCAGGATGCTTTAGGATGTCAGTACTGACACGTTTTTTGGCCGTGGGAAAATCCGCAGCATGCTGCAGATTTTCCTCCGGCCAAAAATCCTGAAGACATGCCGCAAGGACGGATCCGGAATTAATGCCCATTGAAAAGCATTAATCTGGATCCGACTTTAAGCGAAATGACGTTTTGGCGCATCGCCGTATCAGACGTTTAGCTTTTAAGAATGGTAACCGTGGCAGCCAGGGAGCTACTAAAGTCCCGGCTGCCATGGAAAAGCAGCGAGGAGCCAGGGGAGAAGCTACTTACCTTCCGTGCGGCAGCGGGGGCGCTCCTCAATGACGTCAACGGGTCCCTGCGTCGCATGGTTCACATAGCTATTGTCACGAGTTGGAGGTCCCGCGAAAGACCTCCGCGTCGTTACACAATAAACGAGATACAAAGGTACGGTCTAAACAGTGTTTAATGTACAAATGGAAACAATGGAGAAACATAAGCTCTACGTACCGTCAATGCAGTGGGAGGAACCCCCACTGTGCCACTGTCTAGTAATACTCCAGAGGGGCGTGACTAAGCAACTCCTGGTGTTCACTAGGGCCCCAGATGGTAGGGATAGGCTTTGCCACAGGAAGTTGCCAGGGTCCACTCTGGAGCATGAGCTAGACAGTGACCCCAGGAGCGAGTGACAACTGGTACAAGAATGTACCGACGGTATAGAGCAACATAACATACACAGAGGGAACACGAGCAGGAGTTAATGCAAGGACACAGGAGTGGCAATGGACAGAGAAGGTCTTGCTCCACCAGTGGGAACTGCGTGGCCTTGCCCAAGCACTCTGCAGCAAGGAAGCTGCAAGAGCTTGCTGAACACAGAACATGGACAGAGACGAATGCTCCCCCTCCGAGGAACGACAGACCCCCTTTCGGAGGAGACAGGAAACACAGCAAGGCAAGACATAACATAACAGGCAAACTAAAAGCAGAGACACAGATGGGAGTTAACCCATACAATACCACATACAAACACATTGGAACGAAGCTGCAGCGAGGATCTGCAGCACAAGAATGAACGGAAGGTCACGGCTGGAAACAGCGGCCGTGACAGCTATGCTATGTGAGCAATGCGCCGTATGGATCGTACTGATCAGTCTTCAAATGCTTTCAGTTGTAAAGCGTTGTGATGGATCTGGCGGGCATTTCCGGCGACGGAAGTGCACACCGGATCCTCACAACGCAGATGTGAAAGGGGCCTTAGGGCTGGTACATCAGTCTGCTTTATTTATTTTTTCTATATATATATTGCAGTTGCCTGCCCTTGTGTGAGAGGCCGCAGGCCCGCAGACTGTACTGTGTGCACACCACTCATAAAGGGTGGCACAGTACCTTGCAGATAAAAAAGTCATTTAATTTTTACCCTTTAATATAATTGCAGTTGCCTGCCAGTGTGTGTCAGGCCCACAGACTGTACTGTGCCCAATGCTCACCACTCATATAGGGTGTCACAGTACATTGCACGGCGCACGCGCAGTGACCTAAAATTCAAAGAAGCGGACCAAGCATGGGTCTTTTTCCATCTCCCGATTCCAAAAATCTATTCAGTACACGGTCCCTGGCCTTGATAAGGGACAAAACAGAGATTAAACTGATAGGAATAGTACTTAGTTAACACTAGGTGCATTGGTGGCAAATTCCATTGCAAGTGCCCAAAATTAGAAGGAAGCGGACAGAGCAAGCTTTATTCTCTATCTCTTGTGGTAAGGTGCAGGGTGCCGTCGTGGATGGCAGGTATGTGTCACCGAGGTTCATAGCCTCGGTGAGGTAAGAGCCCGTTTTTGTTGATGTCAGCAGCAGCTAGTGCTACTGACAGAGTTTAAATAGCATGGCTGCAAAGCCGATCCGGGCCGGCTCTTACCGGGAGCAGCTAAAGTGTAGGGTGGGTGGCTGCTCCCCACGACCCAGTCCTGGTTTTGGGCTGGGTTTAAAAGCTCAGCCAGCTCAGCAGCTGGAGGCTGTGATTATCCTGGAGCTGCTAACAGGGCTGAGGAGTTCTCTGTCCTGGAGGAAAGAGCTCAGCAAGGAGGTGCTTTGTTCCTGGCTACCTGAAGCTGGATTCTCCTGCGGCTGGGCCGACAGCGTGGTGCGAACCTGCACCTACACCTCCCAGGTGACTGAACCTGTGTTGGCCTGTTTTTGTTTTGCCACGTTATTTCCGTTGTGTGTGAACTGTCACCAAAGAGACTGTTTTTCATTTATGGTGTGCAAGTGTGAATAAAACACTGTTTGTTGCACAATCTGGACTCCTTGTTTTGCCTCTAAACTGCACCCGCACCGCTGTCTACCAGAGCGACTCCCACATTTGGTGTCGGATGCGGGCATGCGCAGTGAGGCTGGCGTGAACGCCGAAGTTTTGTTTTTCTAAAGTGCATGGAATATATTAAGCCAGCAAAGCTGCAAGCAGGAGTTTCTGGCAACATGGAGGCTGCTGTGAAGGCTCTCATAGAGGCTAACGTGCAGCAGCGGGAGACCAACCAACTACTGCTACAACATGTGATGGCGTTACAGGCGGCAGGAGCGTCCCACCACGTCCATGATGCCCGGAAAGCGGTCCGTGCGGCGATCCCAAAAATGACCCCCGCAGACGACGTTGAGACGTACCTGGCGGTTTTTGAGAAGGTCGCCGTGAGGGAAAAGTTACCCCGTGACCAGTGGGCCGAGGTGGTCGCTCCGTTCCTGGCTTCCGGACCCCAGCAGGTGTTTTTTGATTTGGCAGACGACCAGGCTGCTGACTATTCCACGGTGAAGGGGGAGATCCTGGCCAGACTGGGGGTAAACGTGTTGGTCCGGGCTCAGCGGGTCCACCAGTGGGACTTCAAAGTGGCTGAACCCGCCAGGCCGCAGTACTATGAGTTGCTGCACAGGTTGCAAAAATGGCTGCAGCCTGAGGTTCTAAGTCCGACTGCTATGCTGGACCGGCTGCTGGCTGACATGTTTTGGAGGGCCTTGCCTTACCCCCTTCAACACTGGATCGGCCAGGTATCCCCCACCAATGCCCTTGAGATGGTCGACCTGGTGGAGCGATATGAGGCCACCAGAAACCTGCAGGGGGTTCTTTGGGAGGGGGCCAGTCAAACCCCGGAAATCTCCACCCCAGTCCCGGCGGCCGGCCAAACCCGCCCGGGATGTACCTCTTGCAGATCCGTCCCCAGTGGTCTGCTGGCAGTGTCGGGAGCCTGGACACATAAGGGCCAACTGTCCACAGTGGGGGAACCCATGGAGACTAATTATGGGTACCGGGCTTCCATGTATGCCCGGAGACTGTGTGCGACCGGCATCCCGGGACAATAGACAATCGTCATCTGTGCCAGGTGCAAGTCGGGATAACCTGGCAGTGGCGCTGTTGGACTCAGGAGCCTGGTAACCCTGGTAAGTGCTGCCCTGGTACAGCCCACCCAGTATACGGGCCGGACAGTGGGTGTGGTGTGCATACACGGAGACTTAAAGGACTATCCCACTGCTGTAATGTCTCTGTCCACGGCGGTCGGCACCTGGACTTGTGAAGTGGCGATCTCCACAAAGCTGCCCTATGAACTAATAATTGGGAGAGACTTCCTGGTTTTCCGTCACTGTGGCCTGAGATGAAAGTGACTAATAGCCCTGAGACAGGGGTAACCCTAGCAGAGTGGCCTGATACCCCTGGAAGGCCAGAACCCTGGGAGCCCGAGTCTGAAGGGCCAGCGGTAGGGGTGACCACTGCTGCAGCGGTAGTGGGGGAGACAACCCCACTGAGTGTAATGGTGGGAGACACGGAGGACTTGCCACCGGGACCTGAGTTGGCAGACCTCAATGTCTCCGGGGAAAATTTTGGGACCGCACAACACCGGGACCAAACCCTAACCAGGGCCTGGGAGAATGTGCTGGAAATTGATGGTAAACCCCAGAAACCAGGGGCTGAATTAATGTTCCCACGATTTATTGTTCTGCAGGATATGTTGTATCGGGTGAACCAAATCCGAGGTGAACCTGTTGAACAGTTGGTGGTGCCAACAGCGTATCGCAAGCTTGTCATGGAGCTTGCCCACCAACATGTTCTTGGGGACACCTGGGGTGGCAGAAAACCCAGGACCGCATACTGCAGCGGTTTTATTGGCCCAGTGTGTTCAAGGAAGTAGAAAATTATTGTAAGTCCTGTCCAACCTGTCAGGTAACTAGCCCCCAGCCACATTTCCGTAGTCCTCTGGTACCTCTGCCAATTATTGAAGTACCGCTTGAGCGAATTGCTATGGATTTAATTGGGCCTGTACCAAAGTCTGCTAGGGGCCACCAACACATTCTGGTAGTTCTCGACTATGCCACTCGGTATCCGGAGGCGGTGCCTCTGCGACATACCTCAGCTAAGCTCATTGCCAAAGAGTTAATGGAGATGTTTTCCGTGTGGGCCTGCCAAAAGAGGTTCTGACAGACCAAGGGACCCCTTTTATGTCCAAAGTAATGAAGGAACTGTGTAAATTGTTGCGTATAAAGCAGTTACGGACGTCCGTTTACCATCCGCAAACAGACGGTCTTGTTGAGAGGTTTAACCAAACTCTAAAAAATATGTTAAAAAGGGTGGTGTCTAGAGATGGGAAGGACTGGGACCTGCTTCTGCCCTATCTCATGTTCGCAGTGCGAGAGGTACCCCAGGCCTCTACTGGGTTCTCGCCCTTCGAACTGCTTTATGGCAGACACCCTCGGGGCCTGTTGGATATCGCCAAGGAAGTGTGGGAACAACAGCCTGTCCCCCACAAAAGTGTCATTGAGTATGTCACCCAGATGCAAGACCGGATGGAAAGGGTGTTGCCGCTGGTCCGGGAGCATATGGAGGCAGCGCAACAAGCCCAGAGTAGGGTGTATAATCGTCAGGCTCGGGTACGGGGCTTCAATCCGGGAGATCGAGTGTTGGTTCTGGTACCCACCCTTGACAGCAAATTCCTAGCTAGGTGGCAGGGCCCCTATGAGGTGGTCGAGAAGGTAGGGGAAGTAAATTACAAAGTACACCAGCCAGGGCGGCGCAAGCCGGAGCAGGTGTACCATGTGAATTTGCTAAAGCCGTGGAAAGATAGGGACACGGCCGACGACCACAGCCCCCGGCAAGGGCTTCTAGGTGAAAAGGGTCCAGCCCCACAGTTCGAGGCCTGTGAAGCCGTAACCACGGTAAAAATTGCAGACAGCCTGTCTTCCACACAAGTTCAGGAAGTCAGGGAGTTCCTCAGTCGGAACACGGATGTGTTCTCGGACCTCCCTGGCCGCACGTCTCTCATCCGACATGACATCGTCACTGAGCCTCAGGCCAAGGTCCGGTTAAAACCATACCGGGTACCCGAGGCTCGGCGACGGCCATCGCGGAGGAAGTGCAGTTAATGTTGAAGCTCGATGTCATTGAGGAGTCGAAAAGTGAGTGGGCCAGTCCCATAGTCCTAATACCCAAGCCGGATGGGACGTTGTGGTTCTGCAACGACTTTCGCAAGTTAAATGAAGTATCCAAGTTTGATGCGTATCCCATGCCCCGAGTAGACGAGCTTGTTGAAAATTTAGGACAAGCCCGTTATTTTTCTGTGCTGGACCTCACTAAAGGGTACTGGCAGGTACCCTTAACGGAGGCGGCTAAGGAAAAAAACGCGTTTGTTACCCCGCAGGGCCTGTATCACTACAAGGTGTTACCCTTTGGCCTGCATGGCGCCCCCGCCACTTTCCAGAGGCTAATGGACATAGTGCTGCGACCACATCGTCGGTACGCCTCGGCCTACTTAGATGATGTAGTCATCCACAGCACCGACTGGGAAAGCCATTTACCCAAGGTGCAGGCGGTAGTGGATGCCCTGAGGAAAGCTGGACTAACCGCCAATCCAAAAAAGTGTGCGATTGGGTTGGAAGAGACCAAATATCTGGGATATGTAATTGGGCGGGGAGTCATCAAACCTCAGGTAACTAAGGTAGAGGCCATTCGTAGCTGGCCCCGACCGGTCACCACCAGGCAGGTAAAGTCGTTCCTGGGGATTGTAGGATACTACATGAGGTTTGTGCCCCACTTTGCCACAATAGCAGCGCCATTGACAGACCTGTTGAAGAGCGAAAGTCTGGGAGGGTTAGCTGGAGTGAGAAGGCGGAGGAGGCTTTCGCCACGATGAAGTCGGCCCTGTGTGGGTCCCCGGTTTTGGTGACACCCGACTTCAACAAGGAGTTTGTCGTACAGACCGACGCCTCGGAGGTAGGCCTCGGTGCGGTACTGTCGCAGGAGGTCAACGGGGAAGAACATCCCGTTGTCTTCCTGAGCCGTAAGCTCAGTCCCGCCGAGTCCAGATATAGTATAGTGGAGAGGGAGTGCCTGGCTATCAAGTGGGCACTCGAATCTCTCTGCTACTACCTGTTAGGGAGGAGGTTCCGTCTGGTGACCGACCATTCCCCCCTCAAATGGATGAGTCAGGCCAAGGAGAGGAATGCTCGGGTCACCAGGTGGTTCCTATCCCTTCAGAATTTCAAGTTCTCTGTGGAACATAGGGCAGGTCGCTTGCAGGGAAATGCAGATGCCCTTTCCGCGTCCACTGCCTCACATGTGTCCACCCCTCAGGGTTGAACAAAGGGGGTGTGGTAAGGTGCAGGGTGCCGTCGTGGATGGCAGGTATGTGTCACCGAGGTTCATAGCCTCGGTGAGGCAAGAGCCCGTTTTTGTTGATGTCAGCAGCAGCTAGTGCTACTGACAGAGTTTAAATAGCATGGCTGCAAAGCCGATCCGGGCCGGCTCTTACCGGGAGCAGCTAAAGTGTAGGGTGGGTGGCTGCTCCCCACGACCCAGTCCTGGTTTTGGGCTGGGTTTAAAAGCTCAGCCAGCTCAGCAGCTGGAGGCTGTGATTATCCTGGAGCTGCTAACAGGGCTGAGGAGTTCTCCGTCCTGGAGGAAAGAGCTCAGCAAGGAGGTGCTTTGTTCCTGGCTACCTGAAGCTGGATTCTCCTGCGGCTGGGCCGACAGCGTGGTGCGAACCTGCACCTACACCTCCCAGGTGACTGAACCTGTGTTGGCCTGTTTTTGTTTTGCCACGTTATTTCCGTTGTGTGTGAACTGTCACCAAAGAGACTGTTTTTCATTTATGGTGTGCAAGTGTGAATAAAACACTGTTTGTTGCACAATCTGGACTCCTTGTTTTGCCTCTAAACTGCACCCGCACCGCTGTCTACCAGAGCGACTCCCCACACTCTCCATGCAAGGATTCAATTCAATACACATCCCCTGATAGGGACTTAACAAAGATTAAAATGGTAAGAATAGTAGTCCACACTATTTGTATTGGTGGCACAGTACATTGCGCGGCGCACGCGCAGTGCCCCAAATTGGAAGTAAGAGGACCGACCAATCATCTTTTTCCATCTCCCGGTTCCTAAAATCTATTCGATACACGTTCCATAAAAGAAGACAAAACAGAGATTACACTGATAGGAATAGTACTACTTAACACACCACTCATATAGGATGGCACAGTACATTGCACGGCGCATGCGCTGTGACCCAAATTGGAAGGAAGAGGACAGATCAACCATCTTTTTCCATCTCCCGGTTCCTAAAATCTATTCGATACACGTCCTCTGATAGGGGACGTAACCGGGATTAACTGATAGGAATAGTACTACTTAACACACCACTCATATAGGGTTGCACAGTACATTGCGCGGCGCAAGCGCAGTGCCCCAAATTGGAAGTAAGAGGACCGACCAATCATCTTTTTCCATCTCCCGGTTCCTAAAATCTATTCGATACACGTTCCCTAAAAGAAGACAAAACAGAGATTACACTGATAGGAATAGTACTACTTAACACACCACTCATATAGGATGGCACAGTACATTGCACGGCGCATGCGCTGTGACCCAAATTGGAAGGAAGAGGACAGAGGGGGGGCCCGGCAGGTCCCGATTTTTTTTTTTGGCAGGAGGCAGTGCGCAAATTAGTATACAAACTGCGAGCGGGCCGGCCGTGCGCAAGTACCAGGAGTCATCAGTGTCACATGATCGGAGCTGATCATGTGAGTCACATAATCAGCTCCGATCATGTGACACTGATGACTCCTGGTACTTGCGCACGGCCGGCCCGCACGCAGTATGTATATTCAAGCAAGCCAGTTTATGTTACATCAAGGAGGGGCCCGGCAGCTGGAGGCTGGAGTTGAAGTGTAATGGAGGGGCGGGCCATGGTGCTCTGTCTGTGCGGCGCGGAGGAGGCCCGTCGTTGTGGTGACGTCAGGTACGTACTGACGCCGACGTCACTGCGACGCCTCCACAGGCCACTCTGAGGCTGGATTTTTTTCTCAGCCGCGGCCTGCGCCTTCCACGTCGTGACGCCAGACAGTTCGCCCCCAAGCCCAATTTCTTCATCTTGCAGCGCAGCTGTGTGTGAGTGAATGTAAAATGTAAAAAGTTAATAGTGAAAACCAACTTTTGGCCCAAGCTACTAGGCTCTCTGCAGTGGACAGAGGTCAGCCAGAAGGGATACCAGACAGGTCTTGTCAAGGCATCATGATTTGCTGTAGATGGGGCTCGGCTGTATAGCCCACACAGACCGGTCATGGTATCCCTTCTGGCTGACCTCTGTCCACTGCAGAGAGCCCCTGCGCCCTGCCCCTGAAATGATAATGCAAATATTGTACAAATAGTAAAAAACTATAATGGGGGTGGAGTTACGGCGCAGCACGACAGGGCACAGAAAGAGGACACCGGACTAAAGCTATGACATGTCTGACTTTTAGTCCGGCATCCCTCTCTCCATGCACTGCCGCATGGTGCTGTAATCCCACCCCCATTATAGTCAATGGGGACGGAGCGGCAGTCTGGGGACACGGTGAAATAGCGTCAGGACGGATTTGACAGGGTGAATAGCCTGTCGGATCCATCCTGCCGAAAGTGTGAAACTAGCACTGTTATGGGGGATCTGTGGATGACACTGTTATGGGGGATCTGTGGATGACACTGTTATGGGGGATCTGTGGATGTCACTGTTATGGGGGATCTGTGGATGACACACTGTTATGGGGGATCTGTGGATGACACTGTTATGGGAGGATCTGTGGATGACACTGTTATGGGGATCTGTGGATGACACTGTTATGGAGGATCTGTGGATGACACTGTTATGGGGGATCTGTGGATGACACTGTTATGGGGGATCTGTGGATGACACTGTTATGGGAGATCTGTGGATGACAATGTTATGGAGGATCTGTGGATGACACTGTTATGGAGGATCTGTGGATGACACTATTATGGGGATCTGTGGATGACACTGTTATGGGGGATCTGTGGATGACACTATTATGGGGATCTATGGAGGGGATCGGTGGATGACACTGTTATGGGGGATCTGTGGATGACACTGTTATGGGGGATCTGTGGATGACAATGTTATGGGGATCTGTGGATGACACTGTTATGGGGGATCTGTGGATGACACTATTATGGAGGATCTGTGGATGACACTGTTATGGGGGATCTGTGGATGACACTATTATGGGGGATCTGTGGATGACACTATTATGGGGGATCTGTGCCTGACACTGTTATGGAGGATCTATGGAGGATCGGTGGATGACACTGTTATGGGGGATCTGTGGATGACACTGTTATGGGGGATCTGTGGGTGACACTGTTATGGGGGATCTGTGCCTGACACTGTTATGGAGGATCTATGGATGACACGGTTATGGGGATCTATGGATGGCACACTGTTATGGGGGATCTGTGGATGACACTGTTATGGAGGATCTGAAAGAGTACCTTGTGTATTGTAGGAGTTTAGAGGAGCTATAACAAAGGTAAAAGAGTAAACCTTGTGTTTTTAATGTGCTTATTCTTAAATGTGCCAGGGGAAGATTGATAGGGCAGATTAGAGGTGGTGTAGGGTCCTGCTCAAAAGAGTCTACCTCGTCGTGGTAGCAGGCTTCAATTTTTTTTACTCAAAACATAATTCCTTACTAAAATTAGAGTATCGCTTTTCACTGTCTTTGTAGTTGTAAAAAAATAATGAAATTGGGGGTGGGTCCTTAAGGGTGGAGGGTGGGGTCTGGGAGGGGGGGCCCAGGCCTTGAGCCGTGTAAGGGGCCCCAAAATTGGCAGCCCTGGGCCCGAGCAACCATCTTTTTCCATCTCCCGATTTCTAAAGTCTATTCCATACACCGGCCCCTGATAGGGGACAAAATAGAGATTAAACTGGTAAGAACTGATTTTTTTTTATTTAAAAAATAGAGGACAGCCTCTGCGGAGCTGGGTATTTTTGGGCCGCGTTACTGAACGCTCATGCACAATGGCTGTAGGCTCATGCGTCCTTTTGCAGAGGTTACAAACCTGGTCAGTCAAACCCAAGGCAACATCATCGACCTCATCCCATATGCGCTTTTTCTGGAGTGTGCCCTGCGAAGAGTGCTGAATCAGGCCATAGATGATCATGAAGAGGAAGAGTTGTGGTCACCATCACCACCAGAAGCAGCCTTGTCGTCGTTGATTGCTGGACCTGCGGCAACGCAGTGAGAGGAGTCTGAAGAAGAGGAGTCAGAGGAGGAAGGTGGCTTTGAGGAGGTGGAAGACCAACCACATCAGGCGTCCCAGGGGGCTTGTTGTCACCTTTCGGGGACCCTTGGTGTTGTACGTGGCTGGGTGGAGGAAGAAACCTTCAATGACATCACCGGGACATGGCTAGCTTGGTATCCAACCTTGTGCAAATGGGGAGTTTGCGGTTGTGCAAATAGACTGTTTTGCGGTTGTTTGCGGTGCGTTAAACTGAGAGTTTGGTCTGTCACTGTGAAGCGGGTGTAATCCTTACACTACTTGATCGATACAACATCATACCTGATCGTATACACACACTGGATGTTTTAAAGCATGTTATTCAAAACAATGTAGGAATGTTAGGTGATTTATGCCCTTTATGGATTAAAACCCGACTCTGCGTCAACTACGTAATTTTCCATGGGAGTTTTGCCATGAATCCCCCTCCGGCATGCCACAGTCCAGGTGTTAGTCCCCTTGAAACAACTTTTCTATCACTATTGTGGGTTTTTAAAACCCTGTGGGTTTTAAAATTCGCCTGCCTATTAAAGTCTATAATGGTTCGCCCGGTTCGCGAACATTTGTGGAAATTCGCGTTCACCATTCGCGAACGGCAAATTTTATGTTTGCGACATCTCTACAGAAATAGAGTTATACATTTCACATGGTAGGTGGGGGGGGGGGGGTTATATTACAGAATCTACTGCTTGGCATGAGAGCAGCTGGAATCCAGTCACTTTCTCACAAAGGCCACTTACCACCTCAGAGTAAGGAATAAGCGATTGATCATTAGAAGTCCCACAAAAAACAGAAAAGCTTAGGTGTTGGGAGGGTAGACCTTTATGGGCCATGTGAATTTCTTTGCAGTACATACCCTTGTACGTGTATATACACACTTCTCTCCACAGGAGGGCACAGTAGTTAGGCAAACAAGTACAAGTCTCTTAAAGGTACAGGACTCTTGTTTGTTACAGTCTATTAAGTGAGGGCATATACTCTCACTGGTTACAAAATCTCTTAAAGGGGTCATCCCATCTGGTAATTGACGGCATATTAATAGTGCAGCCTGCCGCCCCCACCAGGACCGATCATGTCCCAGGTTTTTAGGAATGCCGAGTGGCGATACGGCTCTATAAGTCACAGTGTTCCTACCTGGATACCGTTGCTCCCCAGGGTTAGGCTCCGCAGCAATAAAGGGGGGAGTTAAAGTTGGGGAATAAGAGTCCAGAGTCCAACAGCTTTACTTGAATAAACATGTATCCAGACAATAATTCGCCTTTCTCTTGGCTCCAGCAGGGTACATAGCTACATAGTTGTTAAGTAGTGTTGAGCGTGAATATTCGTATTGCGAATTTTAATCGCGAATATCGCCACTTTGAGAATTCGCAAATATTTAGAATATAGTGCTTTATATTCGCGAATAGTGTTGATCTCAAATATTCTAATCCAAATTTATTACGAATATTGCCACTTTATCGTGAATATATTCGATTTCCAATTTTTGCAATCAAGTAAATAATGACTGGAGATCACGAATACTCGAATTTGCAAATTTATAGCGGATATTCGGCAAAAAATTAGCAAAAATCGCGAATTCGAAAATTGCCTATGGCATTCATCACTATTGTTAGGGTTAGAAAAAGACAAATCCAACCTAGTTCTAGTGTAAATCGGCAAGCAAACTTGGATACCTTGGTCTATGACCTGTTTCCCTTTGGAGAGCGCCATTCTCCTCACTCGTTTTGACTTGTCTGCTTACAACTCTAGACTAGACTATAACTTTGTTCAACCCTTCTCTTGGCAGGAAGCAGGACTAGCCCACTCCTGCCAAAAAGGGGGAAAATGGAATGGTAAGTTCCATTCTATCTAAAGTTTTCTATCACTGATACACTGCCACCTGCTGGTAAATGAGGCACAGTGCATGTGATACAGTTGCATAGCAATATTAGGACCACACACTATAAAAGGACCTGGAAAATACATAGATTGACACTCCCCTTAGCTTCAGCAAAAAAGACACTCCCCTTGAGCCACAGCTTTATATAAATCTAAGATTGCCATGCTTTTATTGTTTGCCCAAAGTTCACAAAAGGCTGGAAAATCCCCCTGGACGTCCACTTGTTTCAGGTATTGGATCCATTACGTCAAATTTGTCTAGATATATAGACGTCCAATTACAACCTGTGGTGAAAAATATAAACTCTTTCATCAAAGACACGACCCATATTATATATATTCTTGAAAATATGGAGATACAACCTGAATGGATTATGGGCACACTGAACGTCCAGTCACTGTATACGGTGATAGATCACCAACAAGGGATTTATGCCGTAAAACAACAATTGGAAAGGGAAGGGTCATTGGGAGTTATGAAGAGGAACTTCATTGCAGAAGGAATAAAATATATTCTGCACCATAACTATTTTTTCTTTGAGGGGAGTTACTTTGTACAGAAAAGAGGCACCGCCATGGGGACCAGATTCGCCCCCAGTTACGCTAATTTGTTCTTAGCCGAATGGGAACACAACCATATCGAACTGAGAATGGGGGCAGATCTGGCCCTATGGCGGCGCTATATAGACGATGTTATCTTTATTTGGAAACATGATAGGGAGAGTCTAGAGAGATTCCTAAAAGAGATCAATGATAACCCATTAAATCTGGTATTTGTTGCAAACATACAAGAAAATACTGAATTTCTTGATTTGGTGGTTATGAAACAAGAAAATAAATATACATGTAGAACATTCTGTAAACCCACAACTCGGAACAGTTATATTCACTTCTCTAGTTGTCATCTACCCAGATGGCTGATGAACATTCCCTCTGGCCAGTTCCGCAGGATAAAGCGGAACTGTACAGAGGGAGAAGTTTTTGAGAAAGAAGCCATGGAGCTGAAAAAACAATTTGCAGAGAAATAGTATCCTGAAAGAATTGTGGAAGAGTCACGCAATAAAATTAGAAAGCTAGAAAGGAAAGATTTCTTTGAAGAAAAAAGAAAATTGAACAGTCAGTAAAGGAAGAAAACATAAGAGTTATTCTTCCATTTAATGAAAATTATAAAAAGATTCAAATGATTATCAAGACCCACTGGCATCATGTACTAAATGATAAGGTTATAGGACATCTACTCCCCAATGTTCCACCAATAACTTTCACTAAAGCACCCAATTTAGATATTAAAGTCGCCCTCACGATAAAATCACAAAAGCAAAATAGGATTGGTCTGTCAGATACTTGGTTAAATCTGAAGGGCTTTTATAAATGTGGGCGATGTATAGGTTGCAAACTCAACAACAAATCTCGTAAGACAACTGTCATCTCAACACAGAATGACTTCAAATGGGAGATAGAAGGTTGCCTTACCTGCAATACATCCGGTGTTATCTACCTTCTCCAGTGCACATGTAATAAACAGTATATAGGACGGACAAAAAGACCATTGAAAAAAAGACTGGCATAACATATAACAGAACATATTGCCAATATAAAGAAAGGCTATGATAAACATCCTTTATCAAGACACTTTAAAGATGTACACAATCAGAATCCGTCAAACCTTACATTTGTGGCACAGGAGAGGGTGGAGAAGCACTGGAGAGGAGGTGACTACATCAAACAGATGTCTAGAGTAGAATCGCGACATATATATGAATTTGGGTCATTATTACCAAAAGGGCTGAATTCCGATCTGGAGATTTTTGGATTTTTATAGGTTGGGTGCCTTGGAGTCGATGTGACGTCGCATGCCAGGCCGTGTATCGGCGCTGTGACGTCACCTTGATCCTAAGACACCTATCCATTCTCCTTCTATCAACATTCCTTCCCCATATAGATGAAAAAAGATTACAGTAAAATATGATTTCTACACCGCCATGTTACCGTACATTTTATCACTCCAAATATTATGATTTTTACTGCTAGATATATGTCTTTATGATATACAATACATTGTATCTTATTTGTTCAGAATGTATGATTTTAAAGAGTATAAAAAAACATATGTATAAATTTTGGCTTAATGCAAGCTTAGATTCCAATTCTGGTATACACTGATACATATTGCAGGGAAAGGAACATTGTTTCAAAAAAACGCATATATAAAAGAAATAACCGCAACAACTACCGCATAAAAATCGCATGAACACCTTAAAATTGGAAGAAACGTGGAAAACCAGGCACTATCAATTAAGACTAATTGGAGGGATTATAAATTGGAGGCATAGCGGGCAAACACCTTACCACTGAGGATAGTGTATTATCCCGAAACGCGTATGGCAGGAAGGATGTACCCGCGTTAAAAGTCCTCCAAAAAAGAACACTGTATGGCCATACAATAAAGGATCCGAAAGACTACAACAAAAAAGAAACAAGAAGAAAAAGGTAACTACATTGCCTCCATTCCCTGGTGTCCGGATACACAGCAGTGAGGACGACATTGCGCATATCCTCGCGAGACTTGCGCTGTTCGGCTCCAGGTGTGCGACGCGAGACACCGACGGACGATCCGCTCCGCTCCGCTCGCCCCTCGCCAAGCCACCGGAAAAGACACGCACCTACAGAGAAGGAATTAAGAAATACCAACACAAAACAGAGACTCTTCAGAAGAAAAACAGATACGTATTACATGATGCGATCTACCGGTGATCGAGAAGTTATCTGTCGAGACACACTTTTCTAGCATAACATCCTAGAGACTGTGTCCATATATATTACTAACATATAGAGACTTCTGCGGTTGTATAGGACATTAAGAGGCGTACAGCTATAGACTTAACAAATTTTTTGGCGATATTTTTCGCAAAGTACTCCAAGTGGCACTATGGAAAATCATAAGGTGTAAAGGAGATTGCCTGTAACTGATTGTTCGCTTTACATATAGATTGTAGTGTAATACGTGGAATCATTAATATCAATGTCTTTTATTGACGCAGGACTTGAACAATCAAGTTCTGCTATTTATTACACATCTACAGATTTGTGCAAACTTATAGATTTGCCTCTTGCGACAATACAGTCACTGAATATACGGGATCTTACTACTGTTCTAATGTTTTATTCTTTTATTTTTTATCACATTTAGGTGTATTGATATAGTTCTTTATTAAAAAACTTTTTATATAAATAATGTTTTATAATTCAGTTTGATGCCGGATGTATGAGTGCCCACCAATTTTAGCTATATATTCATTCATTTATCAGAGGGTGGGTGTTCCCTCTTTTTGGTTTGAAGCACCATATTTTAGTTGATTGGGAGAGAGCCACCACAACCAAAATTTCACAAGTATTTATATAAATCTAGCACAGCAATGAATGGGGATATCTATAGATCCATGTGAGGTACAGGGCTGGTTCTAGCTTTGTTAGAGGTCGTCATGTACTATATGATGTCTGGGATAACCCCTTTAATGTTGTCTACATGATACATGCCACTTGCTGAACTGAGACAACCCCTCTAAGGCCTTATTCACACGTCCGCAATTCTGTTCCGCATTTTGCGGAACAGAATTGCAGACCCATTAGTTTCAATGGGGACAGGCGATGTCCCGGCCGGGTCCGCAATTGCGGATCCGCACTTCCGGGTCCGCAATTGCGTTCCCGAAAAAAATAGAGCATGTCCTATTCTTGTCCGCAATTGCGGACAAGAAAAGGCATTTTCTATGAGAGTGCCGGCGATGTGCGGTCCGCAAATTGCGGAACGCACATCGCCGATGTCCGTGTTTTGCGGATCCGCGGATCCGTGGATCCGCAAAACACGACGGACGTGTGAATTAGGCCTAAGGATGTCTTCACACAAGGCATTCCCATGAATTTTCAACAGCAGAATTACAGCCGACTAATCCTCGCATATTAAACTACCTAGACATTGGATGATATTTTAAAAAATATCATTCACATGCTGTAGAAAAAAAATTCCACTTCAGATTTCACCCACTGCAATACAAAGAGTGAAATCTGGAGCAAATCCACAGCAAAATCCCTAACAAACACAATATGTAGCACAGATGCTGCAGATCTGATGCTGGTTTCGACACATATTGAGGCTCAGTCCCCTCAGTATATGTATGGTATAAGCTTTATCTGATAATCTTCCTTTCCTCTGTGGTGGTTTATGTGTAGTTGCTCGGCATTTATTATAATCCTGTTTGTAATCGCTGCTGCCTATAAGAGGAAACCCAGCAGGAAGTCAGCGCATAGTGTGCTGCAGAGTCACAGTTTAAAGCATGGAGGGCAGAGCAGCAGCAGGATGTCCTAATAGAGTCAACACATGATGGATTTTAATGTATTCTGTGTCTTACTGCAGGTAACAGAGGGCTTCTGTATGAAATGTGGGCTGGAGCACGGGTTACAGAAATGGACAAGCTTTCACTTCAGCTACGTTCGGTGGTCCTGAGCGCAAGTTCCCCACCAGATGTCTTTTTAGGTCCAGGGCAACCTTTCAGGTATCAGAAAGCTCTGAAAAGAACCAAATATTATCACATTAAATTAAATCAAAGAAGGGTTTGATAACACTCGTATCAGCGGTGAGGTCGGGTTTGTGTAATGGGGTAATGTACCAAGGGTGAAATGTAAGAAGTTGCTTAAAGGGTTTACCTTAGCTGCACAACTTCTGTAAAGCCAGCCACCCTGCTGATCAGCTGATTGTCTCAAGTTGAGCTGCTGAAATCCTTGGTAGCAGTGGCCACTACAGGGTAAATGAGGTATTACAGGACATCAATTTAAAATAATTGCCAACCATGTTATATATGAATGGGCCAAGTATTACACAGCAGGAGCCTCTCTGTGAGAACCTAGCTCTATGACATCCATAAGCTTCAACAGGTTCTTCCAACATAACTCAAATATACCCTCTCCATTGTTATTTTATAGAGAGTGAAAATCTGTCCTGGTCATGTGATGGACACACAGTTACACGGCTCATTACAAGAAACAACTCTGATATCTGTAGTGTAACAAGCCAGACACATTTGTAGTCATTACATGAGTAGGACAGATTTTCATCCTATGGAACTAATCAAAAGTGGTTCCCATTCAATGACTATAAGCAGAGATCTTGTAAATCAGGAGACATTAGTACACTAAATATAGAAAAGTGAATATTTTTTCATAATACAATAAAAACGTTTTCTACCCTGAAAATGAATGATCCATTTAACCCTGGTTGATCCAGAGGAAGATGAAAAGCCCATCAAGTGCGTGGCCCAATTTGCCCAAAAAGGGGCAAAATGTCTTTCCTGAGCACTGGTGTTAATCAGGTATTTCATGTAAATTTCTAAAATTACGCATATGCTTTTAGCAAAACCTGTCTTGATTAGAGCTTTCTGCTACAACCAGATGCTTTGGTGACTATTCCACAGCTTTAGGGCTCATACACATGACCGTATGTATTTTGTGGTCCACGAAACACAGATCCGCAGAAAATATGGATGACATCCGTGTGCATACGGTATTTTGCAGAACGGAACAGCCGCCCTCTAATAGAACAGTTCTATCCTTGTCCATTATGCAGACATATACATTTTTTTTGCAGAACGAACATACGGAAATGGAATGCACACAGAGTAACTTCCATTTTTTTGCGGACCCATTGAAATGAATGGTTATGCATACGGTCCGCATTCGTGTGCATGAGCACCTTAAAGGGGTAATGCAGTGGGTTTATACTGATGACCTATCCTCAGCATAGGTTATCAATACCAGATAAATGGGGGTCCGACTCCCGGCACCCTCACTCATCACTGGTTTGAAGAGATAGAAGAGCTAGTGTGAGTGCTGCTTCCTCCTCAAGTTTACTGGCCCGACGTCTCGCAGAGTGATATGCGTGAATGCGACAAGCTGCTGTAATTACTCTGCACCAAATGAGATGACAGGTAGGTAATCTTGAAGAAGAAGCAGCGCTCATACAAGTGCCGCCTCCTCTTTTTAAACAGCTGATCTGTCGGGTGCTGGGAGTCAGACCCCGACCAATCTGATTTTGATGACCTATCCTGGGGATAGGACATCAATACAAAACCCACTGCACAACGCCTTTAATGCTCTTACAGTAAAAAATAGAGATGAGCGAACTTTAAAAAATAGTTCGGAGTTCGGGTTGTGGCAATCGCCGCATCCCGTTATGGATTCCACTACCGCGGACTATGCCGGCATATGGAATCCATAAGGGGCGGCTTCCACGAACCCGAACTGTTGAAAAGCCGAAGGACCTGGGGTGACGTCACCATCATGTGATCAGTGCAGGGGGCGTGGCTCAGCACTGGATTTGACATGAGGGCCGCAGTCAATCTCTGGCCTCGGCCGTTATGCCTGTATGTAGGGCTTGAGACTGCCGAAGATTGTTGGTAGAAAGCGATTGATTGGCTGCAGTGGAGTAACAGAGACTAGCAGGGTCCACTGAAGCGTCGAAGGATTAAAAATTGAGATTTAAAAAATATATATTTCAAAGCATTTCCTGCCTTATTAAACAATATCCAGGACAAACCACTATTAGGCAGTCCTGGAGCTTCTGCTTCTGTATGGCATGGTTCTAAAAGACTATAAAAACTTTCAAAGAGAATTGTTAATGTTACCAGTCTTATGGATTTACATTATTTTGAGCTAATAGGTTTTTGCACTGTTCGGCTTCTGCAGCTTCTGTGCTTTACACTGCATAGCAGCTGCAGAAAACTTGTGAAACATAGAAACTGCAGAAGCCAAGCAGTGCAATATTATTAATAAACAGCTTTTACAAAAATATTTTTAGTCCAAAAATGCATGTAAATCAATAATACCAAATTGGTTTCAAATATGTCGATAGACTGTATAGGAGTTTTCTGGTCTCCAGATATTGATGATCTATCCTTAGAATAAGACAACATCGGATCGGTGGGAGTCTAAAACCAGGCACCTCCACTGATCAGCTGCTCCCTGCAGCATTCAGCACTGAATAAAGCTGGAAGCATAGCTCTGTTTAAAATGTATTTTAGCCATCCCTGGCTAAAGGGGTTGTCCCACAAAAATTTTTCTACAGTTTTCAAACCAGCACCTGGATCTGAATACTCTCTTAAGGACACAGCCATATTTCACCTTAAGGACCAGGCCATTTTTTGCAAATCTGACCAGTGTCACTTTATGTGGTGATAACTTTAAAACGCTTTTACTTATCCAGGCCATTCTGAGAATGTTTTTTCGTCACATATTGTACTTCATGACACTGGTAACATTTTGTCAAAAAATACTAAATTTACCAAAAATTTTGATAAATTAGCAAATTTTCAAGTTTCAATTTCTCCACTTCTATAATACAAAGTAATACCTCCAAAAATAGTTATTACTTTACTTTCCCCAAATGTCTACTTCATGTTTGGATCATTTTGGGAATGCCATTTTATTTTTTGGGGACGTTACAAGGCTTTGAAGTTTAGAAGCAAATCTTGAAAATTTTCAGAAAATTTCAAAAACCAATTTTTAAGGACCAGTCCAGGTCTGAAGTCACTTTGTGAGGCTTACATAAAAAAACCGCCCAAAAATGACCCCATTCTAGAAACTACACCCTCAAGGTATTCAAAACTGACTTTACAAACATTGTTAACCCTTTAGGTGTTCCACAAGAGTTCATGGCAAATGGACATAAAATTTCAGAATTTCGATTTTTTGGCAAATTCTCCATTTGAATCCATTTTTTCCAGGAACAAAGCAAGGGTTAACAGCCAAACATAACTCAATATTTATTGCCCTGATTCTGTAGTTTGCAGAAACACCCCATATGTGGTCATAAACTGCTGTATAGCCAAACGCAGGGCATAGAATGAAGGGAACGTCATATGGTTTTTGGAAGGCAAATTTTGATGGACTGGTTTATTTACACCATGGCCCATTTCAAGCCCCCCTGATGCACCCCTAGAGTATAAACTCCCAAAAAGTGACCCCATTTTGGAAACTACTGGATAAGGTGGCAGTTTTGGTAGTATTATTTTTAGGGTACATATGATTTTTGGTTGCTCTATAATACATTTTTGTGAGACAAGGTAATAAAAAATAGAAATTCTGACATTTCATCTCCATTTGCCATAAACTCTTGAGGAACACCTAAAGGGTTAGTAAAGTTTGTAAAATCAGTTTTAAATACCTTGAGGGGTGTAGTTTCTTATATGGGGTCACTTTTATGGAGTTTCTAGTCTAGGGGTGCATCAGAGGAGCTTCAAATGGGACATGGTGTCAAAAAACCAGTCCGTCAAAACCTGCCCTCCAAAAACCATATGGCGTTTCCTTCATTCTATGCCCTGTCGTTTGGCCATACAGCAGTTTACGACCACATATGGGGTGTTTCTGTAAACTACAGAAACAGGGCAATAAATATAGAGTTTTGTTTGACTGTTAACCCTTGCTTTGTTACTGGAAAAAAATGATTAAAAGGGAAAATTTGGAAAAAATAGCTGTTTTGGGACTGTGTTCATCTGAGGGGTTAGGTCATGTGTTATTTTTATAGAGCAGATTCTTACGGATGTGGCAATACCTAATATGTCTACTCTTTTAAATTTATTTAGGTTTTACACTATAATATCCTTTGTTAAACAAACAAAAAACTATTTTAGTATCTCCATAGTCTGAGAGTCCGTTTTTTTTAGTTTTTGTCCAATTGTCTTAGGTAGGGGCTCATTTTTTGCGGGATGAGATGATGGTTTTAATGGCACTGTTTTGGGGTGCATATTAATTTTTGATCGCTTTCTGTCACACTTTTTGTGATGTTAGGTGACAAAAAACTGCTTTTTACAGTATTTTATTTTTTGCAATGTCCACCTAAGGGGTTAGTTCATGTGTTATTTTTATAGTTCAGGTTCTTACGGACGCGGCGATACATAATATGTCTACTTTTTATTTATTTATTTAGGTTTTACACAATCATATTTTTGAAACAAAAAAAAAATCATGTCTTAGTGTCTGCATAGCCTGAGAGCCATAATTTTTGTATTTTTTAGGTGATTTTCTTAGGTAAGGCATCATTTTTTGCGGGACAAGGTGACGGTTTGATTAGTACCATTTTTTTGGGGAAGTGAGGTAGGCAAAATATTAATTTTATCATAGTTTTTTTTTATGACGTTCACCGTGCTGGGAAAGTAATAAACCCATTTTATAGATCAGGTCATTACGGACGCCGTGATATATAACATGTGTAGTGTATTTTTTTTATTAGTGATAAATGTGTTTTTTTGTTTTTGACTTTTTTCACTTTTTTTACATTTTTTTTTACCCAGACCCACTTGGTTCTTGAAGATCCAGTGGATCTGGTGTCTGTAAGATACAGTACAGTACATTATATAATGTACTGTACTGTATTTTTTACTTGACACTTAGTCTGATCAGACTTTGCCTTTAGCAAAAGTCTGATCAGAGTTCTGTTACCATGGCAAGAAGGACGCCTTTGAAGGCATCCTGTTGCCATGGTTATCCTCCTCCGCTGCTATAACAGGTTACAGAAATAAAAAAAAAAACATTTGCCGGCATTTTAAAGAATCTGATCCCTGCAGCAGGAATCATGTTTCTATCGCGATTATTATTTATTTTTACACCCGATTTAATTTAGAGCGTATGGGTACTCCCTGTGTCCTTAAGGACTCGGAGATTAGGGCGTACCCATATGCCCTATGTCCTTAAGAGGTTAAAAATTTTGCATAACCACTGGGTTATTCAATAAAATGTATCTGTATAGCGCCACCTGCTGTTTGTTTTTTTCTTATTTCTTTGACCTGCTCACTGAGAAGGCCGCACATGCTCAGTTTTGTCCTTCAACTGCTCCCTGAGCTGTGATAGGGAGAGCTGAGACACGCCCCCTTAGCTGCAGCAGGAAAGACACTCCCTTGAGCTTTCAGCTTGATATAAATCTAGCAGATTAATAAATGGGGAGATCTCTGGATCCATGTAAGGTGCAGGGCTGGTTCTAGCTTTGTTAGAAAGAGATTGTCATGTACTATATGATGTCTGATTTTCATTTTTTACATTAGTTATGGGATAACCCCTTTAAGATCATCTTTCATTTGAATGGTAACCTAACTAAGCCACTACACTTTGAACAGGGCTTTGCTTCTGTTCAAAGTGGTAACTTCAGTTACAAAGACTTCAGGGAACAGCAGATCAGTAGGAGTGTCGGGTGTTGGACCTCCACTGATTTCATATTGATGATATCCCAAGGATAGGTGATCAACAGCCAAAATCTGAGAAAGCCCTTAAGGGAACCTGTCATGTGTTTATCACCCCATGAACAAACTAGTCCTTATTATAATTACTCATTTCAATAGTATATTTACCTTGAATGATGAATGAATGATGTAATAAACCATGCCCCTTTTAACATCCACAGCCCTTTTTTTATTTTATTTCTGGCCACTAATTCTCGTCTCAAATCCCGCGCATGCGCGCTTTCTGATCAGTGTAATGACGCACATTCATAGCTGAAAGTAAACTGGGCATGCGTCAGCATGGGGCAGCAGGGAGAGTCTGTGTGAGCAGTGAGGCTGGCTGCTGCCCTCCCACTGCACAGTACCAGTCAAGCAGGAGAACGCTTACCCAAGATGTATGCTCTGCCCGCCAAATAACTCCTGCTTGTACTGGTCCACCAGAAGTGAGGATGAGCCGCTGCATGCCCAGTTTACTTTCAGCTATGAATGTGCGTCACTACATTGATCAGACAGCGCGCATGTGCGGGATTTTAAGTTTCTGAATAAGTGAATAGGGGAGTGGCTGCAGAGCTGAATAGAAAAACCACTGGACTCATATCAAAGTAAGGCCCCTTGCACACGACAGTATTTTGCGGACCGTATACTGGCAGATTTTTCAGTTCAGTATACTGACAGTATACTGAACCATTTACTTCAATGGGTCTGCAAAAAATACTGAAGTGTCTCCGTATGCCTTCCGTTTCCATTTTTCCGTTTTTTCTGTTCCGTTAAGGCCTTATTCACACGTCCGTTGTGTTTATGGATCCGCAACTTGCAGATCCATAAACACACCCGGCCCGGCAGCCCCATAGAAATGTCTATTCTTGTTCGCAATTGTGGCCTTTTTTGCGGAGCTGCGGCCGTAAGATCGGCGGCGCGCTCCGCAAAAACTGATGCGGTGAGCACAGTTTGTGCTCTCCGCATCGTTCCGTGCCCCATTCACAGTCAATGGGTCTGCATGTATTCCGTGTGAATAGGGCCTTAAAGTCACAATCTCAGGTCCCCTTTGCTCAGGGGTTATGGATTAATTCGCTGACTAGAGTGTGACACTTTGAGCCTAGAATATTGAACCTTTTCACGATATTCTAATTTTAAACTGGATTAATGCAACTCATTTTAATTTGCATTACTGAAATAAATTAACTTTTCCGCGATATTCAAATTTTTCGAGTTTCACCTGTATATTATTACGCTAACCACGCCAGTAAATGAATACATCTAAGATACTTTTTAATAGTTAATGATTGTATATGATTAGTTATATTATAATCAAATACCCACGACAGGTTTCCTTTAAAGTTTGTCAAATTTCCTAAAACTAATTATAAAATACGTCACCAATTTTAGTAAAATTAGGTAAAAATTTCAAAAATTTACATTTAGAATTAAGCCCTACTGCCGTGCTCATTCTGGTAGACTTCTCTTGGAGCCCTTCATTAGAAGGTACCTTTTAGTCATATAGTACTTGAGTTTCACATATCCCAAGATATCTCACCAAAATGGTTCAGCTGAGATCTATGGGGCCCAATTGAATGTGTGGTGTGTGAGCACTAGATGTTATGTTGTCACCACTCATGGACAGTAGTCTTTATCCAACGTACTGGCGTATCACTTATTTGTAAAGCTGCCCCGGTGGGTATCTACGAAGCCTCTGTGTTCATATACGATTTACATTCTGCGTACAGAGCAAGACTCAGTGGCTTCTTCGTATCTCCGGAGACCAATAACTACACATTTTGGATACAATCAGACAATGAAGCTCAGCTCTTCATGAGCCAATCACAAGAGGATGACGCTAAGGTAAGAACATTGGAAAATCGTCACATAGCGTGGAAGTATCTATGTGTTAGGCTACTTTCACACTAGCAGCAGCCTTCTCCTGCAGGCTGTTCCAGCGGGGGAACAGCCTGCCTGATCTGTGCAGCCGCTAATGCAAAGCTGGCCAACCTGCGGCTCTCCAGCTGTTGCAAAACTACAACTCCCAGCATGCCCAGACAGCCTACAACTATCAGCCTACAGCAAGGCATGGTGGGAATTGTAGATTTACAACAGCTGGAGAGCCGCAGGTTGGCCAGCCCTGCGCTAGTGCATTGTACCGCCAGAAGTCCACTCTGGCCCAACATGTCATATTTTTATTCCAGCCGCCTTTCGGCATGTTTTCCATGCTGCGGCTGGACCTTCGGCCCTCCCCCATTATAGCCAATGGGGCCGTAGCGGACTGCTGGCGGCACGGTGCATTAGCGCCAGCAAGGATCCGATAGGCTGTTCCCCCGCCGGAACAGCCTGCCGAAGAAGGCTGCCACTAGTGTGAAAGTAGCCTTATTCGTTTTTTCTACACACTGATGATGTCATCAGACCTGGCCCACAGTTAATGTGTTTGTTTTTGTTTGACACCATTTTCCAGTATACATGTAGAATCACTCTGCGTAAAAAGCTGAGTCCCGACAAATGGAAGGTCCACCGCCTGCACACTGGAAACTCTGATGCTTTTGCCAGTAATGGGTAAACCAGTGCGCAGGCTCGGACCTCCCATTCGTTGGCGCAGGCACAGGATTTGGCTATGGACGAAGGAGGTAAAGATCCAGTCAAAGGGTGTGCCGAATGGGTGAAAGAGGAGTGGTTGCTTATGAAAATCAGGGGACCTTCACACACTGATTTGTATATGGAATAAAAGTGTTTTTTAGACGACCTATGGAACGGACAACAATATGGTAAGATGCATTTTAATGCGGGGCTGTATTGGACACAATGGTGTAAGTGTTAGATATTGCAATTTTGGGGTGAAAGACACCCCTCTTAAGGGAATTTGGTTTTGAGTCCTGCAGTAGGTATTGCATGCATTGCCTACTCATTTAAGCTCAGCAATAATTTCCTAGTGAACATGGCATATGCTAGAATGGGTGATTGGGTGAATGACTGGATGTGTGTCTTCAAACTCATTCCCTCTGGTACCAGAAACTCCAATGTGACACTAAATGCAGAAAATGTAAGCATTGTTATCTGCAGTTTTCACTTGGCTATAAAGAAATCATTGTCCAATATTGTGTTGTGTGCATTGAACAATAGGTTGTAGTTGCCTCCATACCACATGGCATCACCACATGGAATGAGCACTGGAATCTGGACTGGGATGTACAATGGAAGCAGAAATCCCCCAAAATGGAACTTGTCCGAGACAAAAAATATTACATGGAATTGGTACAACGTGGAGCAGGATCTAAAGTCAGCATGAAACTTGGGGTTCAGATTCACAATACATGGATAGACCCAGACATGGTAAATACGTACCGGAGAGAAAAACATCAAATAGTGGCACAATCATCCTGGGTTCCAGATATTCAGGTAAGAGTTAAAAATGTCAGATTCATATTATAGACATACTGTGTGAGAAATAATATTGAAATGTTTTAATGCACTGCCTCATGCGTACAAGAACTTAACTACTATAATACTGCTCCTATGTACAAGAATATAACTACTATTATACTGCTCCTATGTACAAGAATATAACTACTTTAATACTGTCTCCTATGTACAAGAATATAACTACTATAATACTGCTCCTATGTACAAGAATATAACTACTATAATACTGCCTCCTGTGTAAAAGAATGTAACTACTATAATACTGCCTCCTGTGTACAAGAATATAACTACTATAATACTGCCTCCTATGTACAAGAATATAACTACTATAATACTGTCTTCTATGTACAAGAATATAACTAATATAATACTGCTCCTATGTACAGAAATATAACTACTATAATACTGCCTCCTATGTATAAGAATATAACTACTATAATACTGCTCCTATGTATAAGAATATAACTACTATAATACTGCCTCCTTGCTGAGAGGTTGTGTGTCAGGAGCTCTCCTGAGGCTTTGGATGTCTGGAGAAAGTCCAGGGAGTGGCCACCCCCTGGGGGGAAGCTCCCCAAGCAAGGCCCAGGCTTCTAGGCCAAATCTGGGAAGCACCCAGACAACTCCGTCAGGGGATGTAAATCCCAAAGTTTCTATGGACAGAAAGTATGTCAGCAGTACCAGTTCCAGTGTAAGAGAAGAAGAAGGAAAAAGTAAGTGTCCAGTGAAACCACCTGCCAGTGTGAATGAAGTATCACCTGTGTGCAAGACCAAAGTGTTGGAGAGTCCAGAAGTAAGAACCGTGCAGAGTGTGCAGGAGGTGAGACAATCTCCATTGCCGGCCTCAGGTGGACAATCCACCTCCACCCCAGGGAGGCAGAGGAGGACATCTCTGGAAAAGCAAACCATCCAGGAGAATCTGCAGCAGCGTGTGGTGATAGGTTCTGAGTGCAGAAGGTCTGGGGGCATGCAAGCTGTGAAGGAGATAATGGAGGAAGACCTCAAGGTGCTACCAGTACCGTCTCTGCTACACAGCCGGGATCCAGTCGCCCACCAGGAGATTGTGACCCAAGAGCAGTGACAGCAGCCGCAAAACTCCAGGGACCACAAGGTTCTGCACCAAAAATGCAGATTCATGTGCCAGGACAGACAGAAACCTGTACTGCAAACAAACAGCCTGCAAAACTCCCCAGCAGCAATCAGAGGCCTCCAGAGCAGCCACCTGAGCTCCACCTGGCTGAGCAGATCCCAGCGCTGGTGAGAAGAATGGAGACGCTGAGGAAACATAAGCTGTACCTGCAAAAACAGATAAACTGCACATACAAACTGAAGGCTGCAAACCCAGGGAAGCAGGCCTTACTGGACAAGAAGCTGGACTCACTGGCCAAGGAACTCGCTGACAATGCACAGGAGATCGACTCTGTCTTGGAGAAAATGGGACCAGTGGGAGAGACATACAGGAACCAGCAGAGGTTTGAGAAGGACAAAAACTCTGGGACCAAATCAACATCTAGGTCTGAAACCCTGCAGTCCCATGTAAGACCCATATTACAGCCAGCAACTCTTCCCTTTGAGGAGAGAGAGTTGTACAAGAAAAGAACATCTAAGAAACAAGAGCCAAGTCCTGCATCAGCCCCCGGTGAGGTACTACAAGTCCCAGCAGTAAGTACTGCACAAAATGGAAACTGTGGACTCTTACCTGATGACAGCAATGAAGTGGCAGTGCAGACACCACAAGTCCCAGGAGGCAGTGCACTGCAGGAGGACTGTGGACTGACACCTGCAGGTAACATTGTAGCAGCACCTCAGGGTGTGTCTGAGCAGGACGCTCAGGACTGTGGTGTGCAGGGGGTTAATACTGAGGACTGTAATGCTGCTGCTATGTCTGATGTCTCTGTGGGTGATAATGTCCCAGCTGAGGAGTCCTCTATGTCTGATGTCGCTGATATTTCTGTGTGTGATAATGTCCCAGCTGAGGAGTCCTCTATGGCTGCCATGTCTGATGTCGCTGATATTTCTGTGTGTGATAATGTCCCAACTGAGGAGTCATCTATGGCTGCCATGTCTGATGTCGCTGATGTCTCTGTGGGTGATAATGTTCCAGCGGAGGAGTCATCTATGGCTGCTGAGAACATAGAGAACCCTGGTATTGATGGTGGGGAGGGGGCAGTGCAGTCTCAGGCTGAGGAGTTCCCCCCTTTAGTTACACCACAGGCAGCAGAGTCCCCTAGTACGGGCGATCAGCAGCCCACACGTCGCCCCCCGCAGGACACTGGTACTGGTCAGACATCTGGGAATGCTTGGAGTCGGGGTTCTCCATCATTCCCCTCTAACGCCAGATACACAGGCCAGGCCTTCAAGAGAAGGAACGTTGTCAGGTTTAGACATAAAGGGGCAAAAGAAGATCTCCCTGACAGAAGGTGTGTGGTCAGAGACATGTTGTGTACCCAGATGGGCTTCCTGCCAGCCAACATCCTGGCAGTAATAAACCTCCCAGACAGACAGGGCTATGATATAAGCTTCAAGCTCATGTCTGATCTGGACCGGTTCTGGGCTCTCTACACCCGGGTCAGAGATACTGAGGGGTGGAACAAGTTCAGCTTCATTCCCATCTCTAAGCCTGACACTGTAAATGTCACCATCATTTTCTGGAACGAGTCCGTCCCCCCTCAGGATATTATTATCTGGCTCAGGAGGCATTGCGACCTCAAGTCAAACCTGACCAAGACCAGGGATGAGGATGGAATCTGGACTGGGGGATGGAGGGTCCTGGTTACATTGCACCAGCACCAGAACATCACCCATCACCTTCCCAATTCCTTCTTCATTGGCCGGGAGAAAGGGGTCTGTTTCTATGCTGGTCAGCCCAGGCTATGCTTCAAGTGTGGGAAATCGGGTCACGTGGCAAGTGTCTGCACCATGATGAAGTGCAGCCTGTGCGGTGACATCGGCCATGTAAGCGCCACCTGCCAGAACATAAGGTGTAACCTGTGCGGTAACATCGGTCACCCCCATAGAGACTGTCCTGAAGCGTGGCATAACATCTGTAGAGATCTCCCTGATGAGGACTTGGTGGAAGGGGCAGATGTCCCGGATGAGGAGCAGGAGGAGGAGGCGCTATTGTCAGGGTCATTGTACACAGTGCCAGAGACCCCACACATGAGTGATACTGTGCCGGACCACCCGCAGGCAGGTAACACCGAGGGGGACATGGAGGTTGTGGAGCAGCCTGTAGAGCATCCAGTGTCTGTCTCCTCCCCTGCCCCAGCACCCACCACTGGGGATAATAAAATCCTTAAAAAACGGAAAAAAGATAAGTCCAGCCGCAGGCCTGAGGGTGAATGGACCACCGTCCAAAAACCCACTAAAATGAGAGTGGACAGGCAGGCTGATGGAACTGTAACGACCAACAGATACGGTGTGCTCTCCGAGTCAGATGGAGAGGCAGAAATAGAGAGAGAGCTGAAGCGTATGATGGCGGAATGTGATGACGACCCAGGAGGGGATCCTCCCACAAAAAGGAGACCTCTTCATGCCGAGTCACAGTCTGTATGGGATATGGAAACTGGTAGTCAGCAGGAAAACTCTGACTCTGATTTATGATGATGGTGGTTGTCATTCTTCTTCTTCTCCTTATGGCAGACTTCCATCTTAAAGTGGTCACCAGCAATGTGAATAGCATTAGAGCTAGAAGGACCAGACATGCCGTCTACGAACACCTGAGATACCTCAAGGCCGATGTGTTTTTCTTGCAAGAGACATGCTTAAACACCTCAGGTCTCATACGAGAGGCAGAGCGAGAGTGGCAGTCTGGTCCGTCCTTTTGGTCGATGTCTGTGGAGCCTTATGCCGGGGTCTCTATCTTGTTTAACACCCATGATGTAATTGTACATAGACTAACGGAGATCTCGATGGGAAGGTGCCTGCTGCTAGAGATTACCATCCGAGGTAGAAGACTCCGGCTTATTAACGTCTATGGGCCACAGACAGTGAGCGAAAGGACTCAGCTTTTTAATGATGTTAAACCATACTTATTCACATCTGTTCCTATTATCATGGCTGGAGACTTTAATGCCACCACTACAACCAGTGACAGGCCTAGTGGTAGACCCCTTACTAGAGACTGTAAGGTCCTAAACAACATTATTCTGCATGCCGGCCTGTCTGATGTTTTTGTACAGGGTGGTAGGCGTCCAAAGTTCACTTACACCTGTGCAGGACGCAGCACTAGGATAGATCTGGCTCTGGTGAGTCCTACTGAAGCCATCAGTGAAAGAAGGGAAAAGACAGTCCCGTATTCTGACCATTTGGCCTTGTACTTTTGTTTGGGTGCCACTAAGCATCCAGATCTTGGTAGAGGGCTATGGAAACTGAACGCTAGTCTTTTAGATGATAGCTCTGTCCAGGAATACATTCACTCTTTCTTTCAGAACCAACTTGACAGAGTGGATTTCTATGAGAACATGGCTGACTGGTGGGAGGATGTCAAGGAGGAGATCCGGTCCCTCTTACAGAGACTGTCAATTAAGAAGGACAAGAGTAAGTGTGGCCAGTATCTGAGACTGCGCAAATAATTGGAGTCACTCTATTCGATGGGTGGGGATGACCAACAAAGGATTGACCGGCTGAAATCTGAGATAAGGCAGTATCAGTACAGCAGGTACACCTCCCTGGTAGCTGAACGCGATTATGGGTCCTTAGGGACTCCTGATCCCTTTGAGAACTGCCGGGAGCGCGTGGCTAATAAATCGGTGGCAGGTCTCACAGACTCCCAGGGTGTTTTGCAGGAATCTCGGGAGGGTATCCTGGGGGTGGTGAGATGCTACTATACTGACTTGTTTTAGAGGATGGTTTTGGATAAGGAAAAAGTGACCCAATTTTTGGAGGCAACTCCAGGGCCTGATACTAGAGATTTGGACTTTTCTCCTTTAACAGCAGAAATAACAGTGGAGGAGATAAAAGAGGCGATTGATAAATTACATCTGAAGAAGGCACCAGGTCCAGACGGTATTACTGCAGAATTTTATAAGAAGTTCAGAAACCTCTTAGCTCCAATCCTCGTGGACGTGTACAAAAATTGTCTAGAAAAACACCTGATGCCTCCGTCCATGAGGGTGTCCTCGTTAATTCTGCTGTCTAAAGGGAAAGAGCCTAGTGACATCAAGAACTGGAGGCCAATTGCCCTCTTGAATGTCGACAGGAAGATTTTGGCAAAAATTCTGTTTTCTAGGTTAGTTTGTTTGTCCCGGGCACTGTTGGCAGGCTGTCAGTTCGGCACAGTAAAAGGGCGGAACATCTCTGGAGCAGTCATCTCGATAAGGGAGATGTTTGAGAGATGTAAAGCTCTGAGGTGTTGGAGATATGTTGTAGGTCTGGACCAGGCTAAAGCCTTTGACAGAGTGGATCACGATTATCTATGGGCCACTTTATCAAAGTACGGTATTCCGGGACAATTTGTAGATTGGCTGAGAACTTTGTACAGAGAGGCTGAGAGCTTTTCTCTAATCAATGGTTGGCAGGGTGACACATTCAGGGTTGAGGCTGGGGTGAGACAGGGTTGCCCGCTGAGTCCACTGCTGTATGTGTTTGCCTTGGACCCGTTCCTGAGGTCACTGCAGGAGTGTGATTTTCAGGGGATGCCGGTCCCCCATTGCCTGCCCCTGAGTGTTGTTGCCTACGCGGATGATGTGACTGTGGTGATATCTGAGCCTCGTGAGGTGGAGATGTTGTCGGCAGCCATCAGAAGCTACTCGGAGGCCTCAGGGTCTCTGGTCAACCTTGAGAAGAGTCAAGCTTTCTGGACATCGGATACTGACCCTGATTTTGATCTGCCACAGTATGCGAAGGCCTCCACCCATATTAAAATCCTTGGGGTTATATTTGGTAAGGAAGATAATGCCAAACTAAATTGGGAGGAAAAGTTGGATGCCGGAAATGTAAAGGTTCAGCGATGGAAGAACTGGAGGCTGACCTATAGAGAAAGGGTTACCATGCTGAAGACTTACCTGGTCCCTGTCTTCTTGTACATCTCTGTCGTCTTTCCTTTGCCAGAATCTTTCTCGGCTAGGCTCTTTAGCCTGTTCTTCCAGCTGTTATGGGGGAACAGGTTGAACCCAGTAAAAAGAGGGATCACCTACCTACAGAGGAGAGAGGGTGGGCTGGATATGTTAAATCCAAGGGTTTTCTTTGACTCCATGTTTCTTAAAGTTAATTTTGGTGACCTGGACTCAAACAACAGCTCCCTGTGGGTGAATAGTATCAGGGATTGGATATTGCCTTTTGCAGAACCTTGGATACGAGGCAGCAGTCTCAAGAGGGGCCGATTGACTTGTGACTTCCTCCCCCAGTACCTGGATTATGGTGTAAGATGTCTGAAGAAATGGGGTATAGACAAGTCTTTCATTGAGAGTAAAACCAGGAAAGATCTATACTCCAGAGTATGTAGGATCTTCTACTGTTTACAGCTAGCACTTCCAGACTGTCCAACCTCAACCTTACAGGATAGTCTGAGGATTCTGAATGGACCAAGGCTGCCCCCTAAGTTCTGTGATATTGGCTGGCTCTCATTGCAGGGAAAACTCTTTGTCAGGGGGAATCTAAAATTCCTCAGTGTGTCAGATTGCATGTGTCCCTTAGGTTGTCAGAAGGAGGAGACTATGCTCCATTTTATATCAGAGTGCTGGGGTGGGCGGAAAATCTGGCATGACATATCCGCCAAGCTAAAAATCCCATCATTACAGTCCCTAAAATACCCAGAAATTATTTATGGTGTCACATCTCATGTGAATAACATCGACCGGGGGACCATGTATTTGATAATCACCGTCATCAAATATTACCACTGGCAAACCAGAACCCGAGTGTCCATCCATAACGAGCCATTCCATCATACCACAGCTATAACCCTCATCATGTCAGAACTCAGGTGGATCCGGTCATTAGAGGTCAGGAAAAAAGGGGAAAATATAAAACTATGGAGGAATGTCCATCTAGACTGACGGTTCAATTGTACAAAGTAACTGTGTTTTCTTATTTTATTTTACTTTTCTTCTTTTTCTGCTTTAGCTAAAATGTACTTTTAAGTTACAGTTAATATGCATTTATTTTCTGATGAACATGTATAATTTATACTGAATGATGAAAAAGTCTGATTTATTATGATGAAAAAGTATTTCTGTATTTATGTTTGTTTTATACCAATAAAAATTGCCTCCTATGTACAAGAATATAACTACTATAATACTGTCTTCTATGTACAAGAATATAACTAATATAATACTGCTCCTATGTACAGAAATATAAATACTATAATGCCGCTCCTATGTACAGAAATATAACTACTATAATACTATTTCCTATGTACAAGAATATAACTACTATAATGCTGCTCCTATGTACAAGAAAATAACTACTATAATGCTGCTCCTATGTAAAAGAATATAACTACTATAATACTGCTCCTATGTACAAGAATATAACTACTATAATAGAGCTCCTATGTACAAAAATATAACTACTATAATGCTGCTCCTATGTACAAGAATATAACTACTATAATACTGCCTCCTATGTACAGGAATATAACTACTATAATACTGCCTCCTATGTACAGGAATATAACTACTATAATACTGCCTCCTATGTACAAGAATATAACTACTATAATACAGCTATCTCTGATTGGACTACTACTACTCCTTTTTACCTCTTGACATCATGTTGACACCATGTGATATAAAACTATTGTTTTGGTATTCAGAAGCTGAATTTTGGTGGCTTGGGACAAGTCCAGTTTTGTTGGGGCAATGCATCCAGTAAAGTCATTTATACCAACAGTACGGCCGACCAGGTAAGTTCAACCACCAGTCAGTTATTCTTAGTCCTGAGGACAGTTGCTGGCCAGTAAACATTTCACCTTCTGTTTCTGATTTGGTAGATACAGGCCACCATAGAGGACATGTTCTTAGTGCACTGTGATTCAGATTTCTCTGCGGAGGATTTATTTCTGTACAGTGGCTTTGAAGAAGGTGAGACATGAACACTGAAAGATCAATATCTCTGCTTGCCATCAAGGGATGTGACTCATATTGGCTTTCATTTAGTTATATGCTGTAGAATATAATTATACTGCTGCATTTTGGTGTCTTTCAGAGATGACTATAACTAATACAGGAGGAGAGTGGACCTCATGGGTGGAGCCATATTGTGGAAGATACAGTGTATTTATGCCAAAGTATATATTGAAAGGTTCTCAAACCATGCAAACCAGATATGAATTAAACATGTACCACCATGTAAGTACAGTATCCTCAAATTTACTCAAGGATGGGTTTTAACCAGATCCCAGGAGTTTATCTTGACCTGCTCCTGAGGTTTTTTTTATTGGTGAAGCCGTCAACCTGTTGATTGTTGCATTTATGAATTCACACTAATAGCCCCATTTATGAATAGTTATCAACATGTTTGTCCATACAAAGCACAAAACAGCATTTCCCAAAATGTAAATCAATGTATAATAGGATCTCAGCTAATACTGTGTTATGCTTAGTTCAGTTCCTCAGGGGTGGAGCATGATTAAGGGATTATTTAATTGCTGGCATGCTATAATCCAATGAAAAATTAATTAAATGTCAACATATACAGGGTTATCACAAACAAGAAAAACTAAATTAGAGTAAAACCCCATTCAACCCAACACATTTTTGTCTACTGCTTTCTGGCAGCAGTTTGAGAGTGGTGGTGGTGATGTGGTGGTTGCTTCCAGCTTGGTTTTCATTTTTGAAGGTCGTCATCTATATATAATCAGTTCCCTCCAGCGTGAAGTTAACAGAAACTAAACTCTGTTTCTAGCCACAAAATATCACCAAGTACACCAAAAAAACAACGCACCAAGAAGGAATTGGTGGAATCAAATGAAACTTTATATGTGTGCATGTAATGATGATATATGTCATTTATTTGTCCATCTAAAACTGCCTCACCGCATCTCATTCTACTCACTTTTTGATCAGCTACAATCTGGCTTCCAACTGAGTCCCTCTACTAACCAAAGTCACCAATGATCTGCTTTTTGCCAAAATGTCCTTACTCTGTACTTCTCCTTCTTGACCAGTCCTCTACCTTTGACACAGTTGACCACTGTCTTCTGTTGCAAACTCTGTCTTTCCTTTGTGTCGGAGACCTGGCCCTCTCTTGGATCTGCTTGGATCTTACCAACAGAACATTCGGCATCTCCACTCACACACTACTCTTTCATCATGCCCACTCTTTGTTGGTGTTCCTCAAGGCTCTGTCCTGGGACCCCTACTTTTCTCCATTTATACATTCATTATTGGACTGCTCCTAGAGTCCCATGGCTTTCAGTACCACCTCTATGCTGCTGACACTCAAATAAACCTCTCTGGCCCAGATGTCACCTCCCTTCTATATAGAATCCTGGTTTGTCTATCAGCTATATCAGGGGTGTCAAACTCAAATTCATCGGGGGCCGCATCAGCAGTTTGGTCACCCTCAAAGGGCCTCAAACTTTGCCCAACAATAGCACTTTTTAAGAACCCCCATTGTTCATATTATCACTGTTATGGGGGATCTGTGGATGACACTGTTATGGGGGATCTGTGGATGACGCTGTTATGGGGGATCACCCCATAACAGTGCGTCATCCACAGATCCCCCCATAACAGTGCGTCATCCACAGATGCCCCCATAACAGTGCGTCATCCACAGATCACCCCATAACAGTTCGTCATCCACAGATCCCCCCCATAACAGTGCGTCATCCACAGATGCCCCCATAACAGTGCGTCATCCACAGATGCCCCCATAACAGTGCGTCACCCACAGATCCCCCCATAACAGTGCGCCATCCACAGATCCCCCCATAACAGTGCATCATCCACAGATCCCCCCATAACAGTATCATCCAGAGATCCCCCCATAACAGTATCATCCAGAGATCCCCCCCATAACAGTATCATCCACAGATCCCCCCCATAACAGTGACATCCAGATCCCCCTGAACATAGCATCATCTGCATGTATGCAGCCAGGAAGGCTGCCTTATACTGTGAGGAGCACTGGAGAATGGAGATTAAATTATCAGTGGCAAGGTGATAGGTGAAGTCAAGGCACAGACAGCACAGTCACTTACTTTATCTCACATCTGGAGTGGAGCAGGGCACTGGGCAGCCTGGGCTGGGCACAGTGGGCAGTGGTGGTGTGTGGACACACAACACACACACTGGCTGGGCTGATGAGACCAGGAGGCTGGAGCAGCTGCAGGGCACTGTCTGTGACTGACTGTGGGACTATCCTCACTATGAAGTCCTCCTGAGCGGCGCCGCAACTCTGAGCCCGCCCCCTGAGTCCCACTCCCTGACCTTTTTGCACTGTGTCACTCATCATTGAGTGTACTGCCTAGTGCCTCCGCTTGGTCTGGACTGCTGTCAGTCCAGTCACTGACTCCCGCCCGTCGCGGCCCGCCCCCACCAGCTGCTGCTGCCTGCACGTCCACAAGCAAGCGCCACCACCACTTAATAAATGGTGAAGGCGGCCGGCGGCGGCTACACGGGCCACATGACGAGGTCTGGTGGGCCGGATTCGGCCCGCGGGCCTTGTGTTTGACACTCGTGAGCTATATCTTCATTATTCTCCCTCTTCTTAAAACGCAACATGGAGAAAACAGAATTCATCATCTTTCAATAATAATAATAATAATAATAATAGTAATAATGTAAGTGATTACAATGTTAGGGTGAAAGGAGAAGTTAATTGGGTAAATTGTAAAGTTGAAAGGAGGCTCTAGGACCTTGTTGTGCCACCTCTAGTCTGGATACAAGCTGGTCCCATTAATGCTCGATTGGTGATAAATCTGAAGAGCAGGCAGCGAAGGAAGCCTTGTAATTTGGTAGAGACATTGCTGGGAAAACCCTGCTCTGTGTGAGCGAGTATTATCCTGCTGAAAAATACCAGTTGGATGCCCTGCCATGAGAGGAACACATGTGGCCGCAAGATGTTCTGCACATATGGCTGAGCTGTTAGTGTCCCTCATATCACTACTAGGTGGTGACCAATTGTCATTGTGATGGCTCCAGGTCATCACACCAGCAGTTGGGGCAGTGTGTTGTTCCATAGCAAAGGTAGGATTGAAGTGCTCACCCTGAGGCCTCCATACTTAACTCAACCGTGATGTGGTCAGATCCCAAACAGAACCTGGATTTGTCACTAAAGACGATACAGTTCCAGTCCGTTGCAGTCAAGATTTTTTGTTCATGACACTACATGGCACACAAAGGTGATGGTGGCTGGCTGCAATGGCAGGACATATAATTGGGACCGTGACACCAAATTTCCTTTTGCTAAGCACTTGGACATGGTCCGGGCAGAGACAGGCATGTGTAATAAAGGTGCCATCTGTGTCTGGATGGTAGACAACAAAGTAGTTTGAGATGCTTCTGTTTGTTGGTGGATCAAACTATCCTCTCTTCTATTGGTCTGTCTGGGCGTTCCGTAGCCTGTTTGTCAGGTTTGCAGGCACTCAAGTAACCCTGCTCCCAACACTCCCTAACAGTCAGATGAGAACAGCCTTGATGGTGGACAGATCATTGAAATGACCATCCTGCCTCTTCAGTTTAATGATGCACCCCCTCTCAAAGTCTGTCAACTGAGCAAAATGTCAACAATCTCTCACACTACCCAAAAGTAGCCTCTGGGAGCCATGTTATATGGCAGTGGGGGAGGCAGGTTTTTGCAGAAATCCAACATTGCTATCTGGATGCGTTATTTGGAAAAAAAAATTGTCAATATGTATTTCTACATGTGTGGTGGTCATTCTAGACCTACTTTACCAGGAACATAACCAGAAAGGGGCTGGCAGGGTATGTGCCCAGGGTGCTAGGGGAAGGGGAACAGCATCAAGCCACACTACCATGGCTAAGGCATTTACATAGGAGGCTATAAGAGTGAACTGACCCGGGTTATGGAAAATGTAGTTAATATTCAGCCTTTCGATTGGGTTTCTCAGGTATACACTACATGTACATGACCATCACTTCATATGTAGTCATTTATGGGCATTCATAGACAACTAAATGTATTGTATTGGCTCATCTCTAACAGGTATGTTTTGCGTACAAGGGATATCTTGGTGACTATTTCTTGGTCTCACTGACATACAATAACAGTTTTCTAAATACAGAGAGGAAAAATCTTACCTGTCAATGGAAATTTCAAGAAAACAGCTTGGAAAGGTAAGAACTCTCCAAAAAATGTTTACATTTTAAAACTCTCCGTGGCTCCAAGAAAAAGTTGTAAAGTTTTGTAATGTGTTATTTATTAATTCATTTATATTATTATTTTTTATAAAACTCTAAAATTTTGTCCCAAACCAAGGTTTTGGGAGACTGTATTATGGGTCCCTAATATCGCCTACATGGAGGTGATGTCTAGATTAATCTCTATATTCAGTGCACTTCCATTTGTGTAGAAATAGGGGGTGAAACAGTTGTAGTTGCAGCACAGCATGGGTTCATGAAAAGGACTAGTGTTGAGTGAGCATGCTCGTCCAAACACCAGTTGTATTTAAATCTAATTTAGCCTGTATTTCAGAAAAGTTTCTACTGGGATTCAAACTCATGACCTTAACCACTTAACCACTCAGCTATAATATCTGCATAGCCAGTTACTTACAAAAAAAAAAAAAAAGTTTTTAGCCATAATATTTTTACACATATTATTATATATTTAGAATATATTATAATATATGTAAATATAATATGGCTAAAAACATCAGTTGTAGTTTCCCACATATTATGAAGTATCTATCTATCTATATATCTATATTTTTTTTAGTAATTACAAATTTATTCTGTGCCATACATTTTTTTTAACAATTACTAAAAAAAAATATAAAATACATAAATCTAATTTTTAACGTTAAATTTCTGAAAAAGCTTGTGATAGGATTTGATCTCACAGCTGCTGTATCACAGCCCAGAACTTTAACCACTACACTATATAGTTACATAGCCAGTAACTTAAAAAAAAAAAATATGAGACTTCTACTGTATAGGAATACTTACTACTAGTAAGTATTCCTGCACAGTAGAAGTCTATCTTTCTTTCTTTTTTGTAACTGGCAATGCAGCTATTATAGCTGAGTAGTTAAGTGCCTTACATCTAATGCAGAAGGTCATGAGTTTGAATCCCAGCAGAAACTTTTCTGAAATACAGGATAAATTAGATTTAAATACACCGGGTGTCCCCAAGCACTGACATATGGACATAGCTATATATGGAGTCAGAGCAGGGACTCCGAAGCCGAACTAGAGTCCGGACACACTCCCCTCATCAAAGCAGGGGGTGTCTGGTTTAATGCTCGGGTACTCCCATTGACTTCCATCGCGAAGTGTTCTATTCGAACACACATGCACTTTGGTGCTCGATCAACACTAGTCAGGATGCCTGAGCTGAAAATATCATATGACAATGTGGAGGCCCTGGTACAGATTTTCCATCTGGGTACAAAAGCTTTGAGAAACTCCTCTGACCACCTTTCCAAATCAGCCAGTATTTTAGCACTTGGGTCATCTTCCCCAAAAACATAAAAGTCAGTAGACCTTCTTTCCATAACTTTGGGTCTGGTCTTGATACACAGCCTCAGAACTTTGGTACAGATTCATTCTGTGATGGCAATAGGTTGAAACTGTGGTTGTCCAGCCTGGTCATTAACAGGTTCAAGGTGAAGTCAGAAGTAGTGGGACAAAATCATAGTCGGAGAAGATAAGGTTAGCAGTAAGCCTTGTGTCCAATACAAAATCATAAATGTGACTAGGTCACTGGACAGAAAATGGGGCACCAGGACAAACACTGTTTCAAAATGCTAGGTAGAATGATCATGAATGAGGTACGAGACGGTGGCTAAACTATGGTTGGTAAAGCCGTCATAAAGCCTGTGTTTGCGCTACACTTCATTCCACCCGGTCTGGGGCCCATAAAACTATTTAGAAATGTGGACAGGTAAGTTCCTGACATTATAGGTTTAAAGAATTGCAGGCCTAATTGATCATATCAATACTTCTTCAAAGGTGGAATTATGGATGTACTAATCTCTGGAAGTGTCTGCAAGATTCCTTGGAGGATTTACATAAGACATCGTCCATATATGTGGATCAGATTATGCTGCTACAGAGAGAAAGTGAAGAGAAGCAGTGGTATTTTGTTGATGAAATTATTATCACAAATCAAAGCACAACAGGTACCAGTTTCACCCACTTATGATCTTAGGGAACTTAGTAATATCCATCCTCTTATACTTAGGGTACTAAGTAATATCCATGCTCTTAGGACAATGATCTCAAATGGCAACCACAATTAAGATAATTGTAATAATGCATAAAGAAATATCAGAGCAGATTTTTTTTCATTAGTTTCTTTTGCACACCTTTATGACACATGGGATGATTTAGGTCTTTTTATTGGGTTTATTAACATCTATTTATATTGCATTATACACCGATTTTTTTTTCTTTTTTTTTTTTAGTTCATCGTGTGGACCCTAAACAAGCATTGCCTGGAGGTCACCACATCATAAGCACAAAAATTACTGGGAGTTACCCATCCTTCAATTTGACCGCTCTGGTGGCTAACTGTGGTATCAATCTTCCATTTATAGAGTTATGGTAAGGGAATATCATTCTGTTTTTTTTAAAGTGATGATTGATATTTTACCTCGGAGAAGTAAAGGAGATCTTCTGTTAAATGCAGTGGAGCTTCAGTAGAGTCCAGTGGAGATCATCGCCATGTGCAGATGCTCAGAATGGGAGGAGAAGATATAATTCTAGAAGTTACAAGATTACAAGCAGCAAGTCCACCAATTGCGGGCACATTTTCTGTCCATTTATCTGGCACTACCATACCAGGTAGAAATTTGCTTACTTTTTATTATGATTAACCACATGTTTATTTGCAAAGGGGTTCTACATCTGGACTCTACAAAGATTCCAGAGACAGAACTTCTGAAAATAGGGTACCTATTAAATATCCTAAGGAAACTAAGACATTCAGGAGACATTCAACTAAGACAGTCCCATTAGGTGGGAGTATAAGAACACATTTTATTCTAACCAGGCCTTCCTTCTCTATTGACTGACCACAAATATCAAATTGCACTTTTACAAAGCACCTCTGCTGATGTAGTGGGATAGATTATATGATCCTTCATAACACAGAGGACAGCCCAGGGTACCACTATCTTTATTACGGCATATAATGTGGACCCAAAGTTTAAAGGGAATCTGTCACCTCTGATTACACAATTTCAGCTTTTAAACCAGTCATGCAGAACACAGTACCTTGAATCGGCTTGTCTTTTCTATTATGTAATTCGTGCAGTAGTTTTGCTAAAAAACGCTTTTTTGCTTTATGCAGATGAAGCCTGAAGGTGCCCAGAGGGGCGTTTTCTTCCCTCTTTCGAGCCCAGTAACGCCCCCTTCAGTTCCCAAAGCCGCCTCCAACAAGCAGACCTAACCGCCCACAGCGTCTCCTCCCCCTCCCTGACGGCCGAGCGAACTCTCGCGCAGGCGCAGTAATCACTGAGGGCTGCGCCAGCGCGATGTACTGGAGACTGAGGGCAGGAGCTTCATCAGTGTCACTGGGCATGCGCTTCCTCCCAGGATGACTGAGGGGAGAGCGAGCATCTGACGTCACTGGCTCGGCGCATGCCCAGTGACAGTGATGAAGCTCCTGCCCTCAGTCTCCAGTACATCGCGCTGGCGCAGCCCTCAGTGGGTACTGCGTCTGCGCGAGAGTTCGCTCGACGGTCAGGGAGGGGAAGGAGAGGGAGGAGACACTGTGGGCGGTTAGGTCTGCTTGTTGGAGGCAGCTTTGGGCACTGCAGGGGGGCGTCACTGGGCTCCAAAGGGGGAAGTAAACGCCCCTCTGGGCACCTTCAGGCTTCATTTGCATAAAGATACACATACAGAACACAGTACCTTGAATCGGCTTGTCTTTTTTATTATGTAATTTGTGCAGTAGTTTTGCTAAAAAACGCTTTTTTGCTTTATGCAGATGAAGCCTGAAGGTGCCCAGAGGGCGTTTTCTTCCTCTTCGAGCCCAGTAACGCCCTTCAGTTCCCAAAGCCGCCTCCAACAAGCAGACCTAACCGCCCACAGCGCCTCCTCCCCTCCCTGACGGCCGAGCGAACTCTCACGCAGGCGCAGTAATCACTGAGGGCTGCGCCAGCGCGATGTACTGGAGACTGAGGGCAGGAGCTTCATCAGTGTCACTGGGCATGCGCTTCCTCCCAGGATGACTGAGGGGAGAGCGAGCATCTGACGTCACTGGCTCGGCGCATGCCCAGTGACAGTGATGAAGCTCCTGCCCTCAGTCTCCAGTACATCGCGCTGGCGCAGCCCTCAGTGGGTACTGCGCCTGCGCGAGAGTTCGCTCGACGGTCAGGGAGGGGAAGGAGAGGGAGGAGACACTGTGGGCGGTTAGGTCTGCTTGTTGGAGGCAGCTTTGGGCACTGCAGGGGGGCGTCACTGGGCTCCAAAGGGGGAAGTAAACGCCCCTCTGGGCACCTTCAGGCTTCATTTGCATAAAGATAAAAAGCGTTTTTTAGCAAAACTACTGCACGAATGACATAATAGAAAAGACAAGCCGATTCAAGGTACTGTGTTCTGCATGACTGGTTTAAAAGCTGAAATTGTGTAATCAGAGGTGACAGATTCCCTTTAAGAGTTCTGTCGACATAACAGATCCATCAATGGATTCCAAGATGGATTATGCGAGGTGCAAGAGATGAGAGGACAAGGAAGAATAGAAAGGGGTACTGACTGGTAGGACAGACGAGAGATAAGACCTCTTACTTGATTTAGACTTGGAAACCGCAACTTTAGCCCTTTAATTAATCATCTGGTTGATTTTTTTTTGCTACTGTGATAATCATGGTGGAGAAGAGGTCGTCGATGTACTTAGTGAGGTGGTTTGAACCTATTAGAGATATGGCAATCCATCCTCTTTGAAGTGTCCAGGAGCATGATTGGTTGTCTCTGCGGGTACAGTATCAGAGAACAGGTTAAAAACAAATCATCATATTGGGAAAGGATAATTAGTAATCAGGTAGAGGTGGACTGCCACACATAGAAGGTCTCCTGGTAATAACCTAGTAAGGGGACTCTTTTTCAAGTCTCTTGAAGACACTCAGAGTCACCATTATCAAAAGCCCCTAGGTTGATGTACATTAGAAACCAGCTGGGAACCATATAGAACATCAACCAGGACCATTTTGCATTTCAGTTGATGTCCTATAGCTTGTGGTTATGATTTTACAGGCATTCCCGTCAATATCTCTCCTCAACATCTCAGAGAATTACTTATCAGCAATGCAGATGACGTCACTCGTCTTTATGTGAATGTTAGTGATTTTACCATTACCAAAGATGTAAACACTTGTCACAAAATTGTTTGGACATTGACATGGAAAAACATGACCGGAGATCTCCCAAATTTCCTTCAGGTATGTTTTTACTAAACCTTTTGTTGGTATGATTTGATTGTTTTTACATGGTTTTAGAAGGAGGTATGAAGTTGTAGCAAAGCGCCGCCTGAGGCCACCAAATCACTTTGCCTTATCATAGGTGATGATGATGACTAGAACAGTAGGATTGGCCAGTTTTTAAGGGCATATGGTGACTGGCTTGTCCCTACCTTGTGGTTGGGACTTTCTAGGAGTATTTTGGACATATATTTGGGCAAATTGTGATCTATTATAAGAAGAGTATTGTGGTTAGAACTGTATAGTCTGTTTTGAGCCACCTAATCTTCATGCAAATTTTCATTTCAGCATAGTCTAATGTATTTTTCACAATGATGCTCATGTATGTTGCAACAGCACTCTTAAGTACAATAATGCCATAATTATAAAAAACATTCTGGTGCTAATGCTTGTTTTGCAAATTTGAGATTCTTGGCAAATACATTTTGTACAAAATTATTTGGGCCGTCTGCCAAACGTCAAGGCGATCCCTGTAAGACGGGAACCGAACACTAAATACTACCTGTTATGTGCCATAATGGCTACCATCAAATTCAGGGAGTGCAGGTTCCACATGCATGTTGGGTTCAACCTGCTTTTTACCATTTTTGGTGCCATAACGGCCTCAATTAACTCCAGGGATGCAGGTACCAACATGCATGCTGAGCCCAATCTATACTTCTCCTGGTGCCAAATGGCTTCCAATAAATACAATAGTTTAATTTATGGTGGCCATTATGGAACATAGGTAGAATTTAGTGTTAGTTAGTGTTCCCGTCTTATAGAGATCGCCTTGACGTTTGGCAGACGGGCCCAGATAATTTTGTACAAAATGTATTCGCCAAGAATCTCAAATTTGCAAAATAAGTGTAGCATTAGCACCAGAATGTCTTCTATAATCATAGCATTATTGTACTTTATTTGGGTTTGTAGAGCGCTGTTGCATTGTATTTTTTTTCTTTGTGTTTCTAGCCATGGCAGTGTGCACCTACGCATTGGGATGTGCTGACTGACCCCATTTTTATGCAGTTGCTCATGTATCTTGACCATATAATGTGCATGGATACCAGTTATACCTTACTGGCACAGAGAACTGGCTGCGTTGGATATACCCAGCCTATCTAGGCATGGGTTATGCTGGAGGTCCCCCTCTTTCCCTTTCCTCCAGTAAAAAAATAATAATAATGCATATTTGACCAAATCAAATATCCCTATAAATGGGAGTATTGCTCGTGATTAACGTTGGTGGGCCATGTGTATAGCTAGCTATACTGGAAGAAACTGTGGAGGTACTGGCTCTCTTTACAACCAGCTGTCTATAGAGACTTCATAGTAATGCTCCTAATATGCAAACATGTCTCTCCAAGGCAAAGAGAAGTGGCTCCCTATGAGTCAAAGTCTGACTTTTCACAAGCCTTGGGATATGACAAGGCATAATAGCCAAGCCAAATATCCATCTGCAGACAGGGTGCTTATTACTGTAAAAAGTCATACTTTGACTCTTAGCGAGCCACTTCCAAAAGGTAGCCCTAGAGAGACTGTTCTCTTTGCCTTGGAGATACTTCTTTGCATATTCTGAAAAAAACAAACAGGCCAGAGTTTGGATGGGACTTTTTGGGGGGTTTGATAAAATTTCAGACATATCGAAAGCCTATGGAAAATTCCTCGATATGCCAATAGACAAAGAGATGGGAAGATACATATTTTTTTATTCAGCTATTTGACGTCTTATCTATTGTGGGAGGAATTACACACTTTAACCCCTTCCCGACATCTACCATACATGTACATATGTTAAACTTAATGGCTCTTCTCTCTCTGCATCTGCAACTCCCTCTCCACTTTGACAGGGCCAAAGTGCAGAGGGTGTTGCAGATGCAGAGAGAGCAGAGCTGTTTGGTGTAACGGCAACACCCCCGTTGCTCCTAGAGGCTCATTTGCATATAATAAAACATCATTATTCTCAGTAATGTGGGCACATATGAACATGGGACCAACATAGATGTCTTCAGCTGCCGAGTGCACATGTAACAGGTCAGCCAGTGTCATAGCTACAAATCTGCTGACAGATGGACTTTAATATGATTTCTTTTTAGTTAGGGCCGAATGCATGAAAATGGATTTTACCAATTTTTTTCAGCTGTCAAATGGATGTAGACACTAGATGTTCGAAGACACTAGTATTACAAATGACACATAGGGGGTCATTTATGATGCAGTTAGCTGCACCGCACTGAAATGCTATCCTCCTTTTTTATTCAGGTCCATGATGAGAACCTTACAGGCCTGGACCCTTCTATCATAGCGAGGGTCGTCTATGACGGTGGAGTACTTATATGGCCAATATTCGGGGACATGCTCGCTTCTTCAAATCTCCTGCCTCAGGTCAACCACATCATCTAATCTCACTATGTTTGATAACATAAGATGAAGCAGAGCCTGGTTTGTCAGTAATTACATGTTGCCTGTGGTGTTAGATAGGCCCAGCTATTTTTCAATGCTTATGCGGTGTCAGGGTCTATAGCTGGCCATACACTTTATTAAGTGTTAAAAGGAGTGGCTTCCATGTACCTCTGGCGGCAGATCATCTCTACAAAATAAAGGATCGGGAATGTTGAAATGAAATATGCCCCTTGGATCTTCCCCCAAACTCTCCATACACATTACATGGCTGTCCAGGTCTCGTTCTGAATCAGCCGACGATCATCTGCTGTGTAAGGCCACCTTCATACTATTACAGATTGCAGTACACTGACACAAGACGGTCTCTTCATGGAATAATCTGTTACATACAGTTTATTTTTTTATGTTTATTTGTGATGTTAAAACATTTTCTCTCCATAGGTCATTGTTCATGTTAATGGTATCCCGGCCCAATGCTCAGGTTCCTGTGCTTTCCAGCATCTTCTGAATGTTACTCCTGTAGTGAGAGACATACAGTATACTGCAGGTATCCAAAATGCTAATCTACCCTCAATCTACTATGTGCAAACATATAACTAATATTTTGCTGCTCCTTTACAGACAAGGATAAAACTAACATAATACTGCCATCTATGTACAAGCATATAACTACTATAATACTGCTCCTATGTACAAGCATATAACTACTATAATACTGCTCCTATATACAAGAGTATAACTACTATAATACTGCTCCTATATACAAGAGTATAACTACTATAATACTGCTCCTATGTACAGTACAAGAATATTACTACTATAATACTGCTCAATTGTACAAGAATATAACTACTATAATACTGCCACCTATGTACAAGAATATAACTACTAAAATACTGCTCCTATGTACAAGAATATAACTACTATAATACTGCTCCTATGTACAAGAATATAACTACTATAATACTGCTCCTATGTACAAGAATATAACTACTATAATACTGCTCCTATGTACAAGAATATAACTACTATAATACTGCTCCTATGTACAAGAATATAACTACTATAATACTGCTCCTATGAGCAAGAATATAACTACTATAATACTGCTCCTATGTACAAGAATATAACTACTATAATACTGCTCCTATGTACAAGAATATAACTACTATAATACTGCTCCTATATTCAAGAATATAACTACTATAATACTGCGTCCTATGTACAAGAATATAACTACTATAATACTGTTTTTTTATTTTATTCAGGTGTCGGATGTGACTTTGTTGTTAGTATTTTTGGATCTGGATTTTCCGGCAATGAATTGGATATAAAGATAAATCAGACTGACTGTCGTGTTTCGGAGACTAATGACACCTGCATAGTGTGTTGCATTAACACTTTTCTGCCACTAGGGGTGCACCAACTTTTTGTGGCTGTGAAACCTCATGGTTTTGCTATTAATGGAAGTAGTAGCAATATTTTTCTCCATGTTACTCCTAAGGTTTTTGCAATTTTCCCTTCTGTTATTCCACAGACTGGTGAGTTGGATATTTACAATGCAGAATGGTAGATGGATGTAAGTACTGGGGTAATATACTTCTGTCTGTGTTCTGATGTCTCAAAGGAGTTGTTCACCCCTGGGGACCTTTTATGCAGCCCTCCCAGTGTGGCCGGACCTATGGTGGGAGTTATACTCACCTGATCCTTGCCACTGGATTTCAACCCTGGGGCGTCTGGTTTGATGTGGGTCAGGGGCCACTGCAACCAATGACTGGATATTAATGCAGGGAGACCCGAGACCTGCGGTGCCCAAGAGAGAGAGATGGAGCTAGAACCCTGTGGTCCAGATCAGTTAAGTATGATTCTCACATGGGTCTGGCCACTCTGGGGGGTCTGCCGGCAAGGTCCCCAGTGGTAAACAACCCCTTTAAGAAGACAATATAATGTTATAGGTGTTTTGTAGAGCAAATGATAACAATTATCACTAAATATTGATGGTTCTATGGAGTTTTCTACTAGATTTGTTTTCGGAGAAGTGTTTTGTGTTCTATGTTCCTTCCTACTGTCTCACTGACAGCACACCATGTGGTCAGGAGAAGTATTGCAGTAAGCTACCATACGTTTTTAAATATTTTTTTTTTTTTAGGCAGGTGGTTAATTATTGGAGTATTTCTCACAGATAATAGTTGCATGTTCTTGTATTTTTACCATTGTAATAGCGGTCATGTTTTCAATATTTAGGAGGCCAATTAGTGACTTTGGAAGGTGTTCGACTTGATGGTGTTACAGCAGTGGCTTTTGGGTCTCAACTTTGTCCGGTTTTTGAGAGTACTTCCACTTCAATCAGATGCGTAGCACCACCTCAGGCACGTATATACAGAATAATGCTAATTATCATCAGTACCTGAAATTTACCAGCTTCTTAACAGGGAAGAGAAAGCATGGGGTCAGCTTGAAGCTCTAAGGCCCTGAAGCAAAACAGCCTGACCTGAGCCAACAGGCATAGGTATACCAAACTGGCTTAGGGGTTGTGTGCTCTCTGCTGCAGCTCTCTCCCTATAACAGCTTAGGAGGCAGTTGAAGGATTGAATTGAGCATGTGTGTCCACCTCAGTGAGGTGGACAGAGAAATAGAACAAAGAATAAACAGCAGGTGGCGCTATACAGATAGATTTCATGGAATAACCCAGTAGCTATAATATAATATAAAACTGGCCCCTTTGCAGTCTGTTTTGTGTCATGATTAAGGATCACTACTGTGTTAGATCCGAAACGCGTTGATGTGGATTGTATCTGGCTTTTAACTGCACTGAAGAAATAAAGGTAATATTTTTACTATCAAGCTGGACCTTACATGTTTTTCTATTGACAACCCAGTAGCTATAATACTTTTTTAATGACATGGAATTATAGAAAGGTATTCAGATCCAAAGGCTGGTTTAAAAACTGCTGAATATTTTTTGTGGGCAACCCCTTTAATAAATTTGATCAGGATTACCCCATGCCTTTGCAGCCCACAGTTGCTGATATAATTGGTTCCCTTCCCTCACCTCCGTACATGTATTCTTCTTCTTTGCAGAGGGACCCCGTGTCTGAGAACATCAGCATTAAAATCGAGCAGCAATGGATTTCTTTACCAGATCGGATCTTGTTTGATTCTTCCTTAAATCCAGTTATTTTATCCATTACTCCGAATACAAGCAGCGCAGCAGGTGATCGAAACCCTAGCGATGAAATGTTATCTGATCAATATACATGGTCTCATTTATAGTCACACGTTTATTTGCAACCCAAAAGTAATAGATTTTAAAGGTTTGCTTTTTACCTCTTAAACAGCGCCTCTCTCATCCATGGTTGTGCCAGGAATTGAAGCTCATCTCCGTTTAAAGGGACACTTTCATCCATTTTCTTAAAAGGATTTTCTGAGATTTTTTAACTGATCACCTATCTTTGGATAGGTTATCAGTATCCGATTGGTGGGAGTCTGACACCTGGGACTCCCGCAGAGCAGCTATTTGAGAAGGTCCCGGCACTTACAGCACCGCAGCCTTCTCTCAGCTTTCCCTAGTAGTGATGAGCAGCATAGGCAATATTCGTTTTCACGATATTTCGCATAATTTTTCACATAATATGCGTGAATTTTAGAATTTGTGATCTCCAGTCATTATTTTCATGATTGTGTAAATCGGCACTAATGATGCGCATATTTTTGCGCAATACGTGCAACTTCACATTTTATCAGGTCTGAGTAGATATTACTGATTGGTGCACTAAGCATTGTTGTGACATCACAGCGCTGTGTCTAACAGAGACACTAATCCCTATTACAGCACAGTAATCTCTATCACACTACCTAACACCCTGCACTGGAACCTATCAGCTACATTATATCACTATCTAACCTACACTGATTATCTAACTATCTGTATTATATATATATATGAGCTAACTGTCTAATGTAATTGAATAAGGATCCAGATGACTCAGCAAAGCACAGAGCACAGCAATGACACTGCTGTCTCTCTCCAGAACTGCAAAAAACAGCAGAAAATGGCTGCTGAGGAGGTTCTTATATAGTAAGGGGTAGGCAACTTTCCTATTGGTTGCTAAGGGTGCTTTCACACTAGCGTTTTTACTTTCCGTCCTAGAGTTCCGTCCTCGGGGCTCTAGGACGGAAAGATACTGATCAGGATTATCCCAATGCATTCTGAATGGAGAGAAATCCGTTCAGGATGCATCAGGATGTCTTCAGTTTAGTCTTTTTGACTTTTCAGGACGGAGATAAAACCGCAGCATGCTGCGGTTTTATCTCCGTCCTAAGCCTGACACATGACTGAGCAGCCTGATCAGGCCTTAAAGGGTTTCTGTCATCAAGTTTTGACATTATAAGCTGTCTGACATTAGCTATGTGCTAATGTCAGAGCAACTGATAATGTCTTTTTATAAAAATCCGATTTATATTTTGGCTGAAAACGTACTTTTATAATATGTAAATTAGCCTCTAGGAGCAGGGGCGTTGCCCTGCTCCTAGAGGCTCCGTCTGGCAACCTGCTGGCACGCCCCTTCTTACTTTGAGTGACAGTGCCGGGCAGCGATCCTCGGCACTGTCTCCTTCTGAAATCCCAGCTGTCCTTGCTTCGGGTGTACTCAGAGGTATTCAGCGCAGGCGCGGTGAGCTGAGGACAGCAGGCACCAGCGTCCTCTGCTCACCGCGCCTGCGCCGAATACAGAGCGGCGGCGCATGCGTGGGATTTCAGAAGGAGACAGTGCCGGAGGATCGCTGCCCGGCACTGTCACTCAAAGTAAGAAGGGCGTGCCAGCAGGTACCTGCGGAGCCTCTAGGAGCAGGGCAGCGCCCTGCTCTAGAGGCTAGTTCATATTATAAAGTATGTTTTTCAGCCAAATATAAATCAGATTTTATAAAAAGACATTATCAAGCTGCTCTTACATTAGCACATAGCTAATGTCAGACAGCTTATAATGTCAAAACTTGATGACAGAAACCCTTTAAGTCCCATTGACTTACATTGGGGTCGGATCCGGCATTAAAAAAAAGACTGAAGGACGGATCCGTCCTTCAGGTGTGCGCATGCGCAGACCTTTAAAACAGTGAAAAAAATACAAGACGGATCCGTCTATCTGCACAGCAAACGGAGAGACAGATCTGCACTTGCAATGCATTTGTAGACGGATCCGCAATCCGGATCTGTCTACAAATGCTTTCAGTTGTCATGCGTTGTGAAGGATCCGGCAGGACGGAAGTGCACGCCGGATCCACACAACGCAAGTATGAAAGGGGCCTTAGCTCTGACAAAGACATTGCAGACTTCTCATTGGCCCACAAGCTAGAAGGGAGGTTACTGATGAAAAACAAATCTAGAATATTCGCAATTACGAATATATAGCTCTATATTCTATATCTTCGCGAATTCTCGAAGTGCCGATAATCGCGATTAAAATTTGCGATTCGAATATTCATGATCAACACTATCCCCTAGGCCAGTGATGCCCAACATGCGGGCCTCCAGCTGTTGTAAAACTACAACTCCCATCATGCCCTGTTGTAGGTTGATGGCTATAGGCTGTCCAAGCATGCTGGGAGTTGTAGTTTAGCAACAGCTGGAGGGCCGCATGTTGGGCATCCCTGCACTAGGCCAAGTGATGTCATGTTCATCGGTCACGTGGCCTAGGCGCAGCTCAGCCCCATAGAAGTGAATGAGCTGAGCTGCGATACCAGATAAGGTATGTCGCTGTGTTCGGTGAGCAGGCTGAAGGCTGCGGTGCTCACAATGAGACTGCGCCTTCTCAAACAGCTGATCAGCGGGCTCCTGGGTGTCAGACCATCACCGATCAGATACTGATAACCTATAAAACCTCTTTAAATCACAGATTAACTTCCTGTATGTGAATATTCTATGTAATTATTATTATTTTTTTTACAAGTAAATATTTTTCTGGATATAATTTTGTTTTACTCCTTTCACTCTACTTTCTGTTCTGGCTCTTTAACTTCCTCTTTACACTTTTAGCACGGCAGACAGCCTAGCTTAACTCTCTTAGTCAGACCATAGACCAGAGAGAGCCCAATTAGAGTATTACAGTATTACACTAATTTATGCAATGCTCTCCTGTGGGCATATTTATTAAGAGAACAATTGAGCTGTCATACTGCTATCCCAGTTCTAACAATCTACTATTATCATGAAGATTATCCTTCAGATAACATTATCCCTTCACAGCCGCAGTAAACTGACAATGGATTACCTACAGTTGTGTTCAAAATTATTCAACCCCCAATGCTGTAAAGGGTTTTAGGGAATTTAGTGTACATTTGTAATTGTGTTCAGAATGAAATCTTACAAGGATTTTTTAAAGAACCCAATGCAACTAAAATGACATCAATTGTTTTTGTAATACAGTATTAAATGTTTTTTTTTGTGATTTCTTCATTGACACAATTATTCAACCCCTTAAAGACGACCACTCTTAAGAACAGAGGTTCATTCAAGTGTTTTCGATCAGGTATTGAAAACACCTCTGGATGTCAAGGAGCAGCAATCAAGCATAATAGGCACCAATTAGGCAGATTTACAATGACTGTGATACTCAGCTCCTTCTAGACATTTACTGGTGTGTTTACAGACATGGTGAAGTCAAGAGAATGGTCCAGGAAGACAAGAGAAGAGGTGATTTCTCTTCACAGGAAGGGCAATGGCTATAAGAAGATTGCAAAGATGTTAAACATACCAAGAGACACCATAGGAAGCATCATTCCCAAATTCAAGACGAAGGGCACTGTTAAAACGCTACCTGGTCGTGGCAGAAAGAAGATGCTGACTTCGACTGCTGTGCGCTACCTGAAGCGCAAAGTGGAGAAAAGTCCCCGTGTGACTGCTGAGGAACTGAAAAAAGATTTGTCAGATGCGGGTACTGAAGTTTCAGCTCAGACAATAAGGCGCACACTGCGCAATGAAGGCCTCCATGCCAGAACTCCCAGGCGCACCCCCTTGCTGTCTCCAAAGAATAAGAAGAGTCGACTGCAGTATGCCAAAAGTCATGTGGACAAACCACAAAAGTTTTGGGATAGTGTTCTGTGGACTGATGAAACAAAATTAGAACTGTTTGGGCCCATGGATCAACGCTATGTTTGGAGGAGGCCTATGAAGAAAAGAACACCTTGCCTACTGTGAAGCATGGCGGGGGTCAATCATGCTTTGGGGCTGTTTTGCTTCTACAGGTACAGGGAAGCTTCAGCGTGTGCAAGGTACCATGAATTCTCTTCAGTACCAGGAGATATTGGATGAAAATGTGATGCAGTCCGTCACAAACCTGAGGCTTGGGAGGCGTTGGACCTTTCAACAGGACAATGATCCCAAGCATACCTCCAAGTCCACTAGAGCATGGTTGCAGATTAAAGGCTGGAACATTTTGAAGTGGCCATCGCAGTCACCAGACTTAAATCCGATTGAGAACCTCTGGTGGGACTTAAAGAAAGCAGTTGCAGCGCGCAAGCCTAAGAATGTGACTGAACTGGAGGCTTTTGCCCATGAAGAATGGGCGAAGATACTCGTAGATCGCTGCAAGACACTTGTGTCAAGCTATGCTTCACGTTTAAAAGCTGTTATAACTGGAAAAGGATGTTGTACTAAGTACTAAGATTGAATGTCACTTGGGGGTTGAATAAAACTGATAATGATGTGAGCACAGAAAAGACATTTGTGGTTATTTCATTATAAATGTTATGTTATATTTGTCTGACTTACAAGGGCCTCTCTGATTTAATTGTAAACAAGATGACTGAAATGATCAAAATCAATGTCAAACTGGCCAAAACACTCAATTTCAGTGGGGGTTGAATAATTTTGAACACAACTGTATGTATATAGAAGGTCTTGCCATTAGTGGACTGCAACAGAAAGACAATCTAAAAAAAAATAATTCATAGGGCTGCCTAAATTAAAGAAAAACAGCCAGCAATTCTCAACTTCTCCCTCTTTCTCTCTCGCTCTCTCGCTCTCTCTGGGAGAATTTTCCCAGAATTGAATCTCTAGAAATACTGATTCTAACTAAAAATGTAGGTTGAATTTCGATTAAAAAAATAGATTTGTTTATCTCTAAAGCAGACCCTTTTTTCATGGATGGACATAGACAGAAAAGGGCCCCCGTGCATGAACAATATATGGGCACTGTGCGCTGTGCCGCAAGCCCAGGAGGAGCTAAAAAGCTGGCTGTTCATGTACAGAAAAAAATGAGGTTGTTGCAGGATTTTGTAATGCAGAAATTGCCAGCAGCTGTATGAACCTATAAAACACACAAGTCTGAGTGTCCCTCACTCTCTTAGTCTTATAAAACCGTAAATCTACCTAAGTATGTCGCTATACTGTCCCTATACTTTACCTATCACACCTATATGGCTAGCTTGTGTCTGCGATTGCTTTTTGTCCAAACCACATGCACCCAATGCCTTTTCTTCCTTCTGAGCAGAAGGACCTGCCAGAATCCTGCCCCTTTATTGGCTGATCAGGCTGTCTGTCAGACTCTGAGCCAATCAGGGCAAGCCACCCTTCCTCCTAGTGTCATGTGATCTTTCATCTTCATAATTACTCCTCCACTCCACTCCCACTTTTCCACAGTAAAATGGCCGAAGCAGATTGCCATGTTTGACAGACAAAACTTTGGGAAATTTCTAACAAACTGAATTTTCTCATCTCTAATTTGCCATCAATATATATCCAAGATGGGAATATCCCTTTAAGTGAAGAGAGATACAGTGACCTCTCTTTTTAGAGTAACCCTATATAGCCTGCCTTGCCTCCGAAAATGAAGCCGTTCTCCGGATTTATGTTTCACTAGCTCATGAAATAAATCTCCTTCCTAATCACTCTAATCCCTCATTCTTCATTCAGATCCCCAGGTTGTCTTCATTCATTTGTCAAGTTTTGACAAGACTGCCCATGTGAAGATGGAGGTGGTGGTAGACATGACGAGGGCCAAGATTGTAAATGTAACATCAGATGGGATAGAAGTCACCTTGCCTCCGCTCGCCGGTGGAATTTATAACGTGTCCGTTATCATGAATGGAATCTCACTTACAGCCAATGGGTAAATATAACATTGACTAGGTGTTGGTCAAACACGAATTGTCAACTAGATGAGTCTCCAAATCTAACCAGGTCATCTTGATTGATATATGGTGTCCTGAGTGGTTAGCTTAATGGCTTGAAGTACAGTATTGGTGTTCTTGGTTCAAATCTAAGCTAGTCATCTCCATGAGTCATTGGTTGGAAAGGCTTATTTTAAGCATGGGAGTTCTGGCTTCAAAGCTAACTAGGTTATTGCAATGGACTTGCAGGTTATTGCAATGGAGGTTAGCGTAGTTTGATTTGAAATTGAACCAGGAGGCATGGTATCTGAGCAAAGTGGGTTGACCTTTGAAGCACTAGATCTCTAAGTTGCAATCTAACACAGACATCTTAATGGGATTTGTGGTGTCTGAGCACATGGGCTCGGTGGTTAGCATTGTTGGCTTGAAGTATTGAAGTCTTGTGTTCAAATCTAACCAGGTCAATCTCCATGGCTCAGTGGTTAGAAAGGTTGATTTGAGATAACCAGGTTTTCTCCATGGACATGAGGTCTTTCAGCAAGGTAGCTCAGTATTTAGCATTGTTGTGGGCATATAGTTTGTGAGCATGATGGCTCAGGGGTTTGCTGAGTTATCCTGAAGCATTGGAGTCCTGGGTTTAAATATAACTAGGACATCTCCATGGACACATAGTGGGTCATTCATTAAGACCGGCCTTTTAGACCGAAGTTATGAAGAGGCGCCTGTTTTAGGCGTAGAAAATGGTCTAAATATAAAACAACTTCCGTGCTGGCTTACATTTACACCATATTCTATGCCTTAAACAGGCAAATGATGAATGAGATGGGTCTACCATTCCGTCCCCTTCAATGCCCACGTCACGCCCACTTTTTTAGACCTGGCATGAGTGGGGAAAGTTGCAGATTCTGGTGTGAATAAACTTTGCGCTGAAATCTACGCCAGAAATGCGGCATATTTCTGGATCCCAAATGACCCCTATAGTCTCTGAGTTTAGTGGCTCAGTGGTTACCATTGCTGTGGAAATATTTAGGGGCATGCACATGTACGCAGCCCTTACCACTTTGTTAATAGAGGGTGAGATGCGGGAGTGGCAGGGCAGAGATGTGGTGTGGGTCGCATAAATGACGACTGAAATCTACTCTAGCTCGGAACTGTAGTAGATTTCAGTCTAGGTGCACAGACTACCTGAGGATGCACCTAATTTATGTCAAGGCCTGTGCCTCATCATAATTTAAGTGCATCCTCTGGTGGTGCAGGGGATATCCAAAAACGGCATAAAACATCTCAGATAAATGACCCTGTCTACACCTGGTGGCTTAGTTGTTAGAAAGGTTGCTGTAAAACATGGGAGTTTTGGCTTCAAATCCAACCAAATCATCTCTATGGACATAGGATGTCTCAATGGTTAGCCATTGTCTTGCAGCAATAACATCTTGGCATTTAGGACTAAACCTGGCCATTTTGGGGGAATTTGCATACCTAAAATAGGGTTCACGTACTCTTTTGTAAGCTTACCTGCAGCTCATTCCACAGTCGGCATGGTAGGGGGCCCCACTGGAGGTTTTGCTATAGGTCTGCATGTATTACAATTTGTATGCACTTATGTGGGTTTTGATAGGTCATCTAATTTGATTTGAGATTTATCTAGTGTAGACGTATCCGAGAAAGAAAAACTCGATTGCAGGCTTTGTCTGGGGCCAAACAGGGACTGATGTGATATCTAGATACCCTATCTAGACTATAGACCTCTACAAATTATGGGAAAGATCTATGAAAAGATCTATGGGATCATTTTGCTCTTGTACAATATTCATGGTGACCCTACTGAAGAACCTTGGAAGGATAATCAGCGTGTTCTTCTAAGACACCCCAAACATCACGTGACCTCCACCACACCGCTTCTGTACAATGTCAGGTGCTATTTTTGTTGTTGGCGAAAGGTTTTTTGAACCTGTCCTGTTTTCTTCTGAAAGAATCATAAGCGCCAATTAAAATGGAGTGGTTGTATGTGTTGACCGCATTATGTATCTCCAAGATCATATGGACATACTGTGGGTGAAAGACTTTGATGGCTTCAATTATCCTCTCTAACGTTATATGAATAATTAGTGGAATTAATCAGCTTTGAAAAGCCGTTTGAGCCTGTGATGAAAGGACTATCCCGTGGAAAGCTGGTAGCATTGTTGCTGTCGGCAAGGGCGCTGTTTCTACAAGGTGCAATGTGACCTGCAGAGAAGTGACATCATGTATACAGAAATTACAGATGACAATTATCATTCATAGGAAGCTGGTAAAGTTTACTGCGCTAAGAAGTTTCCATCATCTCTCTCCATGTCTTTCAGGTTTCAGCCAACTGTCTGCTATGTCCTGGAAACATATCGCGTGGAACCATGCTGTGGATCCTTCCTGGGTAAGGATGAATTTTTGTATCTTAATCTCATTCATGATCTGTACAAATATATGGCTTACACCAATCTATCTGTCTAATATTTATTCAAATGATTGGGATGATCCTGAAAATGGTTTCTCCTCCAAAAAGAAAAAGCTGATTTGCATACCTTTTCCCAGGGTACATTGCCTCTAAGACTTCCTGGATCTCCATAAGGAGTACCAGTGCCTTCCATAAACTGGCTTTTTTTTGCGTTAAGTTGTTGAAGATTAAATGGTGTCCCACCCACCCAAACCATGTATGGTAATAACACACACCTCTATTTGCTCGGCTTCAGCCCAGAAGATACGAGGAATTTTTTAATTTCCGGTCGAATGTCCGGGCCGTAAGGCACACATTCACTTATTTATTTTTGTATGTCACTGTGTGCACTTTCCACGTTTGTTTGTCACTGGGCTTTTCAGGTTGCGGCGCCCTTATGGGTACCCCTCCCTGAGGTCTAGGGGGGGGGTGTGAGTGGCCATATTGGTTCCTCACCCCCCTGCCAAACCCCGTGGACTCTCCCTTCGGGGAGAGTCCAGACCTTTTGTTAAGCTCCTGGCTGACGCCCTGGGTGGCAGCCTAGGCGAAAGCCGGGAGCATAGACGGGCGTACCCTTGGCTTCGGCTAAGGGTTGCCACTTGGCCCGGAGGGATAGGGAATAGTTTGTGGGGGGCCCTTTTCTTACTGAGAGGGCCTGGGATAGACCGCAACCCAGTGCACGTTTTTGTGTGGCACGCTGCACGATTTTGTTGCACGGGGTGAGAAAGCACCGACTTTGGGCTTTAGATAAAAAAATATATAATAATATGCATTTGATGAGTTAGACCCATCCCTAAGGACTCTGGCCAATCCCTATGAACTACTGTTCATCAAAGATACTCCTGACAATACTCTTAGTATTGGGCTTGAGCCTCAATTTTGTCAGTCTCATTATAGTGCCCATAGTACCACCCTATGAAACATTTTTGTCTTTTCCTCTCCTCTTTCCTGTTCCAGCCAGGAAGAAACATATGACTTCCTGTTCCTATGTTATATAACGTAGAGGAACATCACCTGCCTGCTCACCCAACTATACAAACACACTCTTTACTTGGCTCGGTACATCACCACTGGTGGGGACTTATTTCCCGTTAGACCAAAGAAGTGAGCATGTTATAATCCAACAGATCGACCCTTCTTTCCTGTGACATCAGCCTTGTGGGGGAGGTGGGACACCCCCATACGCATGAAGGTTGGACGGTCATGGGCAAATCAGTGGTTTAGCCAACTTTCATTTAAGGTGTAGGTCATCCACTATAATTACAAGAGTTTAGCTAAAGGGGCATAAAGGCAGCAGTGGCACTAAAATGCTGGTGCCTGAAGTAGGCTCTGTTATACAATTTGCCATGGGGCCCACATGATGAACGTCATAATATGCCTCTGTATTCTCCAGTTACATCAAAAAAAATAATGGCCTCACTGCATTATAAGCATTGAGAGGGTGTGACTGTTAACAAGCAAGCTGATTGCTTCCAGTAAAAAAACTGCAGAATTATGAATGCAGCTCTGAAGTATAATACAGGCTGTAAATCAGGTTCGGTACAAAATAGGCAATGCAGTGGATTGAGTTTGAAACGGATTGGCAACTTTATAGATAAGGTGTACAAAGCTGGGCGAGGCGGATATATGTAACCTACTTATATATGGGGGGAGATTAGGCAACCATGCCAGTTTTCTTTTACATCAGTTTTAATGAATCTCCCCCATAGTGTTTACAATTTCTGCTCTGTTTTCCAGCAGTGTGAACTGCCGCTTGCTTATCATACAGGTCTTCTGCAAGGACAGCCCCATCCTGAAAATTGTCACTGATGGAGGGCCACCTAACATGACCCATCCATTGATGTTTCCCCTGTACTCTGGTCCACAAAACAGCTGCTGATTGAGAGGCAAGTGTAGCGATCCCATCCATCAGTGCCTTCGGTTGTAGCATGCAGTGTCTTCACTAGTTTCCTAGTAAGCACAGATGAAAGCTAGGTATAATACTATGATCTGCGCTTACACAAAAGAAAACTAGCGCAAGCACAGTGTGCAACAGTGGGAGAAACTGATGGACATGTGCCGCGACATTTGCAGTCATTTTCTGGATGGGAACAGCGAGACGGTTCTCGAAGACCTGGATGACCACCGGTGGTTCTTCACAGTGCTCTAGAATGTCACAGGAATTCTAAATTCTACTATATTGTATAAAAAGTACCCAAACCACTTTACGCCTTACATGTTACGCTCAAACCACTTGAAACCTTAAAATGCGTTCAGTGGTGAACATACCCTTGAAGAGTTCAGGAGGACATTTTGTATTTAGAGAAGTCATACAGGATTAGATAAACGTCCACTCTCTTTCAGAAACATCGCCACACTTGTTTATGGATTGTGTCTGGTATTGCAACACTGCTCAATTAGGCTGAGATGCATTGTCAGGAAGAACCCGTGGACAGGTGTGGGGCTGTTTTCAGAAGAAAGCAGCCATGTTTTTTTTAACCACGGATGACCCCTTTCCTGTCTAAATCTCATCTTCTCTGTTTTAGGTGGGACTGTAATAAACATCTATGGTAAAGGACTTAGTAGCAACATATCTATTATTTCAGTATATGTTGGGGAAGAACCATGTGCTCTGTTGAAGGCCACAGATGAGATTACTACCTGCCGGACACCACCTTACCCTTTTCTTAACCAGCAGGAGGAGAACATCACCGTTCCTCTTAACATTTTCATTGCAAATATGACTAACAAAAAATCAATTTCTGATTCCTCTATCACTGGGGACCTTACCTTCACTTATCACAGAGACTTCACACCAACTATCTCTAATCTATCCTGGCATACAGAAAATGGAAGCCTATGGTTGTTCTTTTCAGGAGCCATTGTGGCAGACTCAATAATTCTTTTTCAGAATCTTGAGTCTGAAGTAGAATATGAAATAACCTACAAGAACTTGCAGAACTCAGGTTCTGCAATCCCACTTGATCACTTCAGCGTTGGAAAATACCATATAAAGGTATATCAGGTGAATCTTGGATTTGCTAACATCATATCAGAGCAGAAGATATTTGAGCTTAAACCTCAAGTGTCCTCCTTATCTCCTAGAGAAGGCCCATCATGTGGTGGGATTATTCTTACTCTTTCAGGATCTTTCTATAAAACCAGTAATACTTCAATTCATTTGATGCTCCCAGAGGCCTATAAATGCATTCTTCAGAGTGTCACTAATGATACAATAAGATGTGTCCTCCAAGTCAACGGCAATGTCAACATATCTATCCCAATGGACATTCAGGTATCAGTGATTGTCAGTGGAATCTCTGGACTCTGTCAAGCAAACTGCACCTTTACTTTGGTTCCAGAACAGACTCCTATAGTTAATGGAGTTCTTACAAGACTACAAAGAACGACCTTTTTTCTCTATAATTTTGGTGAGAGATTAAACAAGAACCTCCATATTGTGGTGGACAGTAGTCAAGGTTGTTACACAGTATATTGGAATGAAACACTGGTCATATGTCAACTAGAAGATACCATCTCTCCTGGGACTCACACAGTTAGTTTTCCATTTGCAGGAGATGGACATTCGTGTGTATCACAAAGATTATATAATTTTTTCATAAAACCTGCAATAACAGAGTTTTATCCTCAGTGTTTTGGTATCAATGGTGGAGGTTCTTTGACAATAGAAGGGTCAGGGCTTCAAGGTGGGAACCATACTCTAGTTTTGTTAGGAAACCTTCATCATTGCAAGATAACCATGGCTAATAATACTGTAGTCAGATGTATCGTCCCACCAGGAATTGGAACGATGAGCATAACGATACAAATGGACAATAACACCTATACTGGTGGAGATGTCTATCTTGGAGAACTATATACACCCATGGTCCATTCTGTCCTACAGAATGGGTTAATATTGAGTTTTGAAGTATCGGGGATCTCATCTATAGGCAATATTGACTTCAATGTTGGCAATTACAAATGTGCCAATGTTTCTGGAAACTCTTCATGGGTACAGTGCTCTGCACCTCAACTACCAGCTGGAAATTACGAGATCAAATGTCTTGATAGCCAAAGAGGTTGGGCTACAGCAAATATTACTATTGTATTTCCACTTCAGCTCTTCTCCATAAGGAATAACATTGGTGAGTAAATATTTTGAAAGTTGTTTTCTGGCTTTTAACATATTCAGATGATCTGAAATGCAAAAAATGTACACTTTTAAATATATCCAACTCATAAGTTCATGCCCAACCACCTGCCCTGGCCTCTACTTGTGGAAGAAGAGCGAGGATGACATGTCATCCATATTCATGACTTGTGACTATGGCCAAATGGTCAATGACCAACCAAGTGATGGTATGGGAATGGGCAAGAAACCTATGTCTAAATGTTAGAGAGGAGGGGAGATGCTCATAGGAAGGGCCACTATTGTGGAAGATCTAGGGGGCATCATGAAGGCTTACTTCTAGTGGTTGTACAGGAGGCACAACACTCGTCTGGACAGGGTAATCACGGGCTTCCTGCGCGTCTTGGTCAGTACCTGGTCAGGTCAGAGGGTAAGGAGACTTGTGGAAGAAGGAGTAAGTACGCTCTGTGTGTTGGAACAATGGAATTTATTAGGATGAAAGATAATGTGTTTCGGAGCCACATACGCTCCTTCCTCAGATCACATCCAATCCAATGTGAGGAAAGAGCCTGTATGGCTCTTAAAATCTTTCATCCTTCCTAGTAAATTCTATTGTTCCAACACACGGAGCATACTTACTTCATTCAGAGCAGCAAGCAAATTTCTTCTTTCCCCCCTTCTTCCGTATTTCTAAATGTTACCAACAAATAAAAATTATAAAGTGTAATATTTTTACTACAAAATTTTGATATTTTATGAGCAGCTGTCAGGCAGCTTTGGCGATTCCTAATTCTTTTGAAATCAATTCCAAAGTTATGATGACCACCAGCTTAAGGTATACAAATGTGGAACACCCAAGGGGCAACCTAGCTACAGTATCACAATGTTATTTGGAGTGTGGAAGCAAACCAGAGCTCCCAGCGATGTAGAGTTGGTGTTCCTTGGGCCCACCAGATGAGATTATTTTGAGGGTCTACCTTCCATCTATACAGATAGACCACTTTTGTGTTGTAATCTTTGTTACTATCATTGTATACACATGACACATCATCAATAAGATCTTACAGGTTATTTGTGACTCATCTCAGAAAAAAATAGACCCTAGTGACAAATGATTTCTCCAAAGAACCTGGGTTCCCCAAAGGATCCTCTGGTGTGCCAATCCAACCCTAGTTCCCAAATGAACTCTATTTTAACAGGCATAGAACATAGACAGTCCAGGTTGTCCTGGAGTATTGTGACCATTGCCAGAAATGCTATAAACAATTGGTCTAATGATAAAAACAATACATTATTCATGTGTTTGCTTCTCTGCCTGCAGACTGCTTGGTGGACAGAACTCTTCATATTTCTGGGACTGGCTTTTCTCCCGGAAACACGTTGGTTACGATCTGTGGTTCCCCCTGTGAAGTGTCTGACAACCTTACAACGCCCACTGATCTCTACTGCTCCAACTGGAAGCTAAACAGTAAGTGCTCCAAATTCTTGTCTACTGTGATGACCATGACATGGTATGTGTACGTTCACCCAACACACAAGTATGTACAGGCAGCTGCTTTGGGGACATTGGAGAGAAGGGCTCAATTTGATCGCACTTCTTATTTTTAAGGACTTTCCTACCTTATAAAGTGACAGCATATCCCTTTATGATCACTTTATGATCAGTGGGGGTCCGAACTCTTCGACGCCTATCTATCTGAAGAATGGAGAGACCACAGTGCTGATTTCTTTCCTATTTGTCCCTGCACTTCAGCATTCCCATTGCAGCTTGACTCCATTGATGTGAGCTGAAATACCACGTACAACCTGTGCACAGGTGTGGCACTGTTTCTGGAAGTAATCACATCAAGAGCAACCCAGTGATCATAGAGAAGCACCAACTCTTCCTGCCCAAGATGTTTCGGGATGCAGTAGTGGAAACTAGCACCAAAAGGGTCAACCTTTTTGCTTTGCTATGGGAGAGTTAGGACCCGGTGTCACGCCTTCTTCCCGTGATGAGTCCCTCCCTTGGTTACCCTCACTAAATCGATTTACATGGATTTCTTACATTTACCCTAAAACGTAGTCAGGTTGCCCTAACTATTGCAGAGGCCCTCCCCTCTCGATGATAGAGAAGGACCAAGATCAAGACGACCTCCTTTTATGATGTCTACTTGTATCTAGCAGGACATATGAACTGAGGTTGACCTACTATGACATCTCCTTTAAAGAGGGTGCTCAGACATGTGATGTGAGGGGGGGGGGGGAAGGTGGCACCTATTTTTTGGATATTGTCTTATGTTCTGATCTCATGTCTTGGCTGGTTCAAGTCTGAGAAAAGGATTGTTACCTGGGTCGTAGTGGTTTGCACATGGTGGGAAATAACGTGACGCCGATTCTCTCCCATGGGAAAAAATAACATCACTTTTTACTGTGTTTGAACAATGAATTCCGTGTTTGGGACGAAGAGCAGGAAACAAACGTCTGCGGCTGCCAAGTACAACACGCTACACGAGGTTAATTAAAATCAGGTAACGAGGCAGCGCGATTAGAGTCATAAATATATTGTGTCTATGCAGTCATTATATTACAGCAGTGGATTCCCACAGGACACACGCTATGAGGTTTACACCAGGAGAGATACAACATGACATGACATGGCTGGCACGGCTCTTAAAGAGACAGCACCGCAGCTGAAGTGTCTCATGATTATATCCTAATGCTCTATAGGTTTTTTTTTTTTTAATAGATCAGCAAGTTACCATACTATATATTAATATACAGTACAGTTAAATTCAGCTCAGCTTTCAACCTTGCAATTGGGTAATTTCCATCTATTTGGGAGAATCAAAGAAACCTCTGACTTATAAAAAAAAGATCATATTATACACACACTATATTATATCTATGTATCTGAAAATAAACACCTGATACACTGTATCGCTTATTTTACAATTGTTGGCGCCTTCATGCAACTTTGCATAAAAGAATAATATCTCGTAAAGAAAAAAACATCAGCTTTGACCCTTGGACAGGACAATTTTCATATAGGTAACAGAACCAAATATTTAATGGAAAATAAACACCTGGCACACTGTATTACCACTTTTACACTTGTTGCTGCCTTCATGCAACTTTGCCTCAAATATTTTGAAAGGAAAAAGATCAGCTCGGCTTTAACCCTCGGACAGGACACTTTTCATATATTTGGCAGAACCAAATAACACCTGACCATATTATAACCCCCTTCTCAATGTCTATCTAAAAGGACACCTGGCACACTGTATCGCTACTTTTACACTTGTTGGCGCCTTTGTGCAACTTTGCATCAATGTGCAATATTTTGAAAGAAAAAAAAAAATCCTATCAGCTTTAACCCTTGGACAGGTTAATTTTCATATATTTAACAAAACCAAATGTTTATCTGAAAATAAACACCTAGCACATTGTATCACCGCTTTTAAACTTGTTGACACCTTCATTCAACTTTCCATGTATAAAATCTTGAAAAGAAAGAAAAATCAGCTCAGCTTTAACCCTTGGTCAGAACACATTTCATATATTTGGCACAACCAAATAACCCCGGAATTATCAAAAAGATCATATTATAACTCTATTCTCAATATTTATCTGAAAATGGACACCTGGTATACTGTATCGCTACGTTTACACTTGTCGGCGCCTTCATGCAACTTTGCATCAATGTATAATAATTTGTTGGGAAAAAAAAGCATAAAAATCATGTTTTTGTGGCACTAAGGCCTCATGCACACGGCCGTATGTGTTTTGCGGTCTGCAAATTGCGGGTCCGCAAAAAAGATGGATGACGTTCCGCATGGCATCCGTTTTTTTTGCGGATCCATTGTAATAATGCCTATCCTTGTCCACAAACTAGAAAAAAATAGGACATACTCTATTTTTTTGCGGAACAGAAAAATGGACATACGGAAACGGAATGCACAAAGAGTAACTTCCGTTTTTTTGGCGGACCCATTGAAATGAATGATTCCACATATGGTCCACAAAAAAAAAACGGAACGGACACGGAAAGAAAATACGTTCGTGTGCATGAGGCCTAAAGCTGAGGCTTGGGGAAATCTATCAGGATTCAGGACTAAAAGCTGCTACATTGTTACCATGTATTATTACAACCAAGAAGGCAGTATGGCGTCTGTTGTTAAATTTAGAAAACTCTATGAGGGAATCCTTTGTTAGGGCTTGTTCACACGACCGTATGGTTTTGCGGTCCGTTTTTCACGGATCCGTTGTTCCATTCTTTTGATACGTTGTGTTTCCATTTCCGTTCCGTTTTTCTGCAAAAACAAGAACTTTTTAATCATTGCAAACACCAAGCACATGTGCAAAATGGGTTGGGCATAGCATTTCTACAGCATGGATCTGCAAACGGACGGACATGTGTTCCGTATGCATTCCGTTTTTTATATGGAGCTATTGACTTGAATGGAGACACTGAACGTGATTTGCGGACAATAATAGGACCTGACTCAAAATGTTGCGGAATGTAAAAACGGAAATACGGAAATGGAATGCATACGGAGTACATTTAAATGAATGGACAGTATACGGAAAGCAAAAAACGTTTGTGTGAACGAGCCCTTAATAGAATGCCCTACTCAGAATCTGCATAAAGAGTAGCGACAGGGCCGGTTCTATAATAAGGCAGACCTTAGGGCGCAGAGAAGGGGAGGGGCGGAAAATTTAACTTTTTTTTTTAAAATCACTTCCGACGAGTTGCGCCGCAGTGTCGCCGGCCACCCACCCCAGCCTGCATGTGCCATGCGGCCCCAGTCCTCACTCACAGAGCGGCAGCACGGCAACACGGTCATGGGGGCACTCAGGGGGTGTGTGACTGGCGAGTGGCTCCGTGGCGGGCAGCAGCAGGGACTGGAGCAGCTGTTGGTGACACTGACTCACACAGACGGACTGTCGACTCCCACAGGGTAGGTGGTAGGTGATGAGCGCAGAGCACATATTGTTTATAATAATTACACAACACTAATTGGGGGGGGGGGGGGGTACCAAAATGTAGCTTCGCTTGTGTTGGCAAAAATCCTTGCACCGGCCCTGAGTAGCTACAAACCATTTTTCACTGTCTGAAGGTCCCAACACATTCATGGATTAGGTAGGGAGCCCACTGGTGTAATATTTTATTTCTCCTGTGGTGGTGCTGCAGGGAAAAGCTACACTTAGTACTGGGCTCCTTAGAGATCATTGACAGTCCGGGCAGCAAGATCTTGTCATGAGCGTATTGTTGGCTGACCTGACTTATCTATTAAATTGGATTGTTTCAAGTAGACAAGCCCTTAAAGGGATATTCCCTCAAGAAAGTGGTGGCGCATTGCTAGGGTATGCCCTCACTTTCTGATCGGTAGGGGTCTGACCATCCCTGAACAGCGGCACCATCGGCCTTCTGCCCGCTGTCCTTTTTCACTTTAACAGAGCTATTTTTTTAATAAAGTGACAATTTTTTTTTGAAATAAACTTTATTGAATCAATTTGGGAAAATACTAAACAGGCATGTATACATCAAGGCATAAATTCCCCCTTCCCCAGAGTAGGGCATCGTTGGCAGTGCTGGTATGTTCTTTTTGGGGCCCTTTAGGCACAAGGGCACGGACGTAACTGCATCTTTTGCTCCTCTATAGTTACTCAAATATACAGTAGTGTTCACAGCGGACTCATAATACAGCGGACTCATAATTATCTGGCGTATTCTATCATCTACCCTATTAGACACGTTTTTCGGGTCCATTTCTGCCATATAGAGCATATTCCATTACAGTAGTTGCAGATTGGAACTGTTTAATCATATCAGTTGGCACAAGGTGGCAGTACAGGAGTGTCTTTTGCTCACTCTGATTCTGCCATATGTTATAATTTGAAGAAACAAAACAAAAACAAAAAAATATATATATTTTTTTCTGTAGACGGAAGCATCGAACTGTTTTTAACAGCCTGACGACACATGACGAGTGCGCTCATCTTTGGGGCAGGCGGTTGCCGCATCATGACGAGCATATCGGTCACGTCGATGCCAGCGCTTGTGATCGGGTGCGGGGCAATGGTCGGGATACATGTCTAGGCCCCCTGGGGGCTATTATGGCGTTTTGGCTGCTGTAATCAAAGCTGTTTGTGACATTTGATGGAAGGAATTGGGATAAAGGTCCTCGGGGAATTCCGATGATGTCATCAGTAAAAGTCAACTGAATAGGAAAAAAACTGTTACAGTATGTTAAAAAAAAAAATAATTAACTCCCAAACGCACATATTTTTTTTTACAATAAATAAATGTGATTAAAGTCATAAAACAGTAACCCCTTCCTGTCAGCCATTTTTCGTTTTTTTTTTTTCCATTTTTTTTTAATTTAAATCCCTGCCTTCCCAGAGCCATAACTTTTTTTATTTTTCCGTTCACACAGCCTTAGTAGGGCTTGTTTTTTGGTGGGACAAGTTGTACTCTCTAATGGCACCATTTAATATTGCTACGGTGTAGTGAAAAGCAGCAAAAAAAAAAAAATATTCCAAATGGGGTGGAACTGAAAAATAAAATAAAAATTCCACCACAGTTTAATGGGTTGCATTTTTATGATGTTGCCTATATGGTAAAATTGACCTGATACCTTCATTCTGTGGGTCGGTATGATCACAGCAATTTGTATTTACATTTATACCAATTTTCTTGTGTTCTAATATAAAAAAAAAAAAAACCTTGAGAAAAATAATTTTTTTTTCTTACCTTATAGTGACTCCCATAGTATTTTTTATATTTATGTGTATGGAGCTGTGTGGGGGCTCATTTTTCGCAGGGAGTGTTTAATGATCCCATTTTGGTGTGTGTACAACTTTTTGATCACTTTTTATTCAGTTTTTTGGGGATGAGAAGTGACCAAAAAGTGGCGAATCAACCATTTCGATTTTTTTTCCTCTTATGTTATTTACTGTATAGAATAAACACGTTTATTTTTTAATAGTTCGGATACTTTGGGATGTGGAGATACCAGAAACAGGGAAAAGGGGGTGTTTTTGAATTTTTATGTTTTTACTTTATTTTTAGAGAAGAGCGAATCGAAGATGACGAGGTGGAATTCGATCCGAATTTCAGGAAAAATTTGATTCGTCCCGAAGTCGAATTTCCTCGTGCTTCGTGCTAACGAATCACATTTTTTCTAAAATGGCTTCTCCACATGTTAGATCGAGGAAGTAAGAAGCCCGGGAACGAGAGAGCACCCACAATGCCACGCAGACAGCCAATCGGCAGATAGCCAGCCCCTGTGAAGCCTCCTCATGCCCGGTCTCCACCATTTTACAGTGAGAGACGTGACAGGCACTAGGGACAGTGTTAGAGAAGACTTTATAAAAAAAAAACTATTGAGCAGTTCAGGGAAATATTATTCATAGTGTAGGGAAAGGATAGGGAGGCAATATCCACACTGTAGGGAGAGAGCAGGGACAATAGGGGAGTGTACAGCCGGGGGAATAGGAGCGATTCTATTACACCTTGCTGCACTAATTGGGGTTACTAAAAGTGATCTATTACTACAGATTTGAGGTTGTTTTAAACAGTAATTACAGTAATCCTAGCATCTGTTATTGGGGTGAAAGTGCGGTCTGATACAGCCAGTTTTGGGGTGTATTTAGTTGATATATATAAGGGGGTTCGTACACTAAATATTGTGCTGAGAAGCCATGTTAATTTTGCTGAGAAGCAGTTATAGATCAAAGCTAAGCTTGTGCATGTGCGATCTGTTCTCTTTTTTTTCTCTTTTTTATATCATGTTTGATAAGTCTGTCCAGGATCAGCACTCCTCCCATTCGGCACAGCTGTTTTTAATCAACAGGAGCATATGAGCAGGGCCGGGCCGACACAGAGGCTGGGGAGGCTCCAGCCTAAAGGCGCTCCAGCCTCAGGGCGCAGGCAGGGGCCGGCGAGAGGGAGAGGGACTGACAGGGGGGAACCACTCAGCGCTCCCTCCTGTCATTCCCTGAGCCGGGCCCTGTCAGAGCGCTCCTCTCACCTCCATTATGTTCACTGCTTCAGGCCTCCAGCATCAGGCTCCGCTGCCTCTAACTAGAAACACAGTAAGCAGATGGGCGGAGCCTAATGGACCTCCGTTAGGCTCCGCCCACCTGCTTAATGTGTGGCAGCGCTGGGGCCTGATCCCGGAAGCCTGGAGCAGTGAACATAATGGAGGTGAGAGGAGCGCTCTGACGGGGCCCAGCATTAAGTACAGTGAAAATGCCGGGCCCCCTTACATGAAGTCTGTGGGCAGTCGGGGACACTTCTGGAAGCAGTGGGGGGCACTACTAGGGGTTGTGGGGTGCACTACTGGAGGCAGTAGGGGACACTACAAGGGGCAGTGGGGGACACTACTAGGGGCTGTGGGGGGCACTAGTGGGGTGCACTAATGGAGGCAGTGGGGTGCACTACTGGAGGCAGTGGGGGACACTACTGGGGCTGTGGGGGACACTAGTGGGGTGCACTACTGGAGGCAGTGGGGGACACTACTAGGGGCTGTGGGGGGGCACTTCTGGGGGCTATGGGGGGCGCTTCTGGGGCCATTACTGGAGGCAGTGGGGGACACTACCAAAGTTTGGGGGGGGGGGGCGCACTTGGGCAGCTCAGCCTCTGTTGGTGGTGGACCTTGTCCCAGCCCTGCATATGAGTGTTAATGGACCTGCTAGCTTTCAGTTGGAGTTCCTGATAGCTTAGGACATGCTGTGTTAGACAACTGTTCAGATGGTGCGGTACGTGTGGTGGCCTTTTTGTCGCATGGTGCGGTGCTGCGCGGCGGCCATTGTTGCTATGGTGCTTTTCTGGTGGGTAGGTGGGGCCCAGTGCCAGGGTGGCATTGCCAGGGAGCAGGGGTGCTGTTTGGCTGCTGGAAATTTAGAGTAAGTCCCAGTCCAAAAGGCAACCTTGGCGCGGTGAGTAGTATTGAGTGCGAATATTCGAATAGCGATTTTTTTTTAGCGAATATCGGCACTTTGCAAATTCGCCAATATTGAGAATACGGCTCTATATATTCGCTATTTCGAATATTAGTTTTTTTTTTTTTAAGTTGTTAATCCTTGTTGCTCTCTGGTTGTCTTCCCACTTCCCAAAAGCTGTTCTTACCTGTCCGGAGGATTCCTGGCTCCCTGCCCGCTTCAGTCAATGCCTGTTGCCGCTTCTGCCGACTTCCCGTGTGCATGGGAACGCCTCCATGCTAAAATGCACTGTCGGATGTGAGAATCACGATATCACAAATTTGACTAAGTTGTAATCCCAATGCGATAAATATAACCTGAATTACTTGCATTGCGAATTCAACTTAGAGCGGAGTTCCTAATGGTTGTATTGCTAGAATTGACGAAGATAATGAATATCACGAATATAGTGCTATATTCTCAATCTTCGTTATATTCTAGCAATACAACCATTAGGAACTCAGCTCTAAGTTGAATTCGCAATGCGAGTAAAAATTCGCGTAACATTTGCAATATATAGAATGACGAATATTCGATTTCGACGAATATATGACAAATATTCAATCAAATATTCGCAAAATATCGCGAAATCGAAAATGGCACCTCCCGCTCATCACTAGCGGTGAGTAGGCTTATGCCTTTTGATCAAAATGTACACTAATGCCTCTTATATAGCATACAGTATAGGGGGTTCGTACACTAAATATTGTGCTGAGAAGCCATGTTAATTTTGCTGAGAAGCAGTTATAGATCAAAGCTAAGCTTGTGGATGTGCGATCTGTTCTCTTTTTATATATAAGTACTTGCGGTTTGGCATACTGCACGGGTGAAGAAAGCACACTACTCAGGCGTAAAAAAAACAAAACAAAGGATACTACTGGTAATCACACGATAAAGGCCGAGAACAGATAACCCGAAAAGAGTTAGCCACCGAGGCCGCCGGAAGCAGAACACTTCTCTACACACTTTTAGGGTGATCATCTTTTACACTTATTTGACGCCTCAATCATTAGTTGCGGAGTTGGTGTGAAATAGTGGCCAGATACTACACACTTTAGGCTGAGTTCACACTTCAGTCTTTTGATCAGTTATTAGTATCATTTTTGGTGACCCCAAACCAGTAGTGAAGCCTACTCAGAGATAAGGTGTAATTAACTGATCTGCACCTGTTCTGTGTTTTTGACCCAAACCTGGTGTGATACTACACATTTTCGAGTGTTCAAATTCTTTTACACTTAATTTGATGCGTCAATTGGTAGTTGCGCAGTTGGTATGAAATTGCGGCCTAATACTATTACTCTTTTACCCTTGCAGTTACTGATACAGTACAGTATGTCTGACAGCAGGGGCGTAGCTAACAGCTCATGGGCCCTTGTGCAAGAGTTCAGCTTGGGCCCCCCTTCCCTCAGTGCTTTGTGTGTCTTCTTATGCGGCACAAGGGTCTTTGGGCCTCCTCAAGCTCCTGGGCCCGGTAGCGACTGCTACCTCTGCACCCCCTATAGCTACGGCCATGTCTGACAGACAGGTGAGGAGATGAGATCCACTACTTCCTCCAGTAGGCGGGCAAGTAGCGACGATGACAGTCACGTGGTAGCAGGTGTTGTGAGCGGTCAGGCATGTGTCCCTGAGACTGGTGAGGGTGGCAACAGTGACATGCAGACGGTGGCGGACGATGATGTGACCGATCACACATGGGAGCCGGGTGAAGAGGGGGCTTCATCATAATCATCAGGAGAAGAGGGTGGCAGCTTGCGCGTGAGGCAGCGGCTGAGCTAGCAGGGTAGTAGCGTGTCCTTGAGTCAGCAGGGTGGCAGCAGTGTAAGGTCTGTAGCCAAATGTGCCCGGGGTAGACCATCTGCTACGCATGAGCCTACCTGTCCGGAAAGAAGTAGCAGTGCACGGGTTCACGGAGGCAGCGGTAGGCAGTCAGCCCGGGTTGGGGGGAGGAAATGCCATACTTGGCAGTGTGGGAATGTTTCATCAAGCCGCCGGAGGACGTCAGCATAGCCCACTCTGTGACTGGGCCACTGTGTTGATGAGTCATGTGATTCCCACCCTCTCCACTCTGACTGGGCCACTGAGTTAGTTGGTCAGTTTTGGCCCCGTCACTGAAAAAATAAGAGAAGTGTGCAGTGATTCTAGTGACACCTGTCATCTGCATGTCATACTGACTCACAGTATTGTTTCACTACCACAGTAGACTCCCTATGTTACTGCAAGGCACAGTGTTCTACTCCACTATACAGGCTCTCTGAAGCCAAGAAATTGCCGTTTTTTAACGTGATTCGTCACTAATAAATTCGAATTGAATCTTTTTGGGAAATTTGGCAAACTGCCCAAATCGAATTTTTGAGAAATTCGCTCATCTCTATTTTACTTCTACATTTTTTAAAACTTTTTTCACTTTTTTTTCCACTTATTCTTCAACATGTGATCATCTGATTGCCTCTCCCATAGACTGTAATGATTTAACTATGATTCACTATGCTCGCTTTGACAGGCCTTAGAGGCTTCAGAAGGCCCGAGGCTGCCAAACCAGCTCCCTCAGTCTTGGCGCAGGAGGATGCTATTCAGGCCCTGGGGATTCACCACTCAGATGACGTGGTTGCAATTAACCGGCCCAACACCCGGTGGCTACAGCGCCTGCTCTGCAGCAAATTGTTTTCACACTAAGCCATAACTGAAACTCCACCTAATGCCAATCTATCCATGCCCAATCACGCCCAGTCCCCTTTGTGCCCACACATAGTAGTTATGCCCCCTTGGTGCTCCCAAAAAGTATTTATGCCTGCTTAGTGCCTCCACACAGTACTTATGCCCTCTTAGTGCCCCCACACAGTGGTTATGCACTCTTCGTGTCCCCACACAGAAGTTATACCCCCTTAGTGCCCCCACACAGACAGTAGCTGTGCCTCCTTAGTGCCCCCACACAGTAGTTGTGCCTCCATAGTACCCCTACACAGTAGTTATGCCTCCTTAGTGCTGCCACACAGTAGTTATGCCCCCTTAGTGCCCCCACACAGTACTTATGCCCCCTTAGTGCCCCCACACAGTAGTTATGCCTTCTTAGTAGCACCACACAGTAGTTAATGCCCCTAAGTGCTACCATACAGTAGTCATGCCCCCTTAGTGCCACCACACACAAGTTATGCTCCCTAGTGCTCCCACATAGTAGTTATGCCCCCTTAGTTACCCCACACAGCAGTTAAGGCCCTTTAGTGCTCCCACACAGTACTTATGCCTCCTTAGTGCTCCCAGACAGTAATTATGCCCCCTTAGTGTCGCCACACATAGTTATGCCTTCTTAGTGCGCCCACATAGTAGTTATATCTCCTTAGTGGCCCCACACAGTAGTTATTCCCTCTTAGTGCCCCCACACAGTAGTTATGTCTTCTTAGTGCCACCACACCATAGTTATGCCCCCTTAGTGCCCCCACACAGTAGTTATGCCCCCTTAGTGCCCCCACACAGTAGTTATGCCTCCTTAGTGTCCCCAAACAGTAGATATGCCCCAGATTCATACCACCCAACTTTCTAGTCAGCCAAAGAGGGACAATTACGACTCAGTAACAGGAAGTTAGGTGCAGCAGGGACCCGGCACCATCGGAATTGCAGGGGTGGGGGATTGGTAAGATGTGTATTCTATGTTTTTTTTTTCTTTTTGCAGCATGTGCAGAACCTAGGATAGCATTTCTCTTGCTCTACAATACCCCTTCAAATATAACTACACAAATCATCTGATTATAGACATATTAAGGTCCAAATTGCACCAAATAATTAAAGAATATACCATATACGTTGAGGTCTAATATACAGGTAGGAAACAGACAGCTGTTTACAAAGCTTACTGATGCATGTTTATTTCCCAGGTCAAAAAGAGGGACATTTAAGGCGCAAAGAGGGACAGAGGGACTTGGGTCAAAAAGAGGGAATGTCCCTCCAAAAGACGGACACAGTACGGAGGCATGGTGATTTCCCCCACACAGTAGAATGCCTCATGAGAATGGGGTCCCAAGCTCCTGAAATGATTGGATTGTCCCTTAGTGAAGGAACAAAGCTACAGTATGGGTGCTCAACCACCACTGCATTTACTCATCCAAAGAAGAGAGCCACCTATTAGTATCTACCCAGTAAGTCAATATTTACTCACAAAAGAGAAACATGACTAGGGGTATAGGAGTACGGCCTATAAAACTCCATGCACCAGCTTGATCTCCTCAATAAGAACTAGTAGCCACCAGAGAGTCTTCGTAGGAGAGAAGGTTTCCTCTTCCTTGGCTGTCCTATAAAAAATGCTATGCAAAATTCATATTGTCTACAAGAATAGATTATCTCCCAGATTACCTTCTAGTGACTGCCATTACTCTATATCAGCTGTGGTTAAACTACGACTCCCAGCATGCTCTGCTCATTTCTCTGGAGTTCTAAGAACAGCCAAGGAAGTGTGCATCTTGGGAGTTGTAGTTTTACCACAGCTGGAGTGCCGGAGGTTAGCCCTCACTGCTCTATATCATCCTTTGCGGCCTTTGTACTTGATATAATTCCTTTGTAACAGGAGAACATTGCTTGAGCCTCAACGAAGTCTCCTTTTTTTTTTCTTACTGACATACTGGGAGCCCTATGCAAGTGCATGCTGCCTATGTTAAATGGGGTGCCAGCTTTTTGCATGGATTCCATTATTTTACTCTATAACAAATGATCTATGCAGACTGACACTGCCCATGGGGATAATGATGATATCAAAAAATCTCCTATAACAGCTCCCTTTCTGATATTTCTGCAGGAAACCCCCGAGGGGAGTTTGAGTGGAGGATAAAAGTGGCAGTTGCCCTGATGATGATATGTCAAGGTGTACTCCCTCAGGCTGTTGCCCCCTGGGGTCAGTGCAATCAAGGATTGGCGCCTTATATTCCCTCGGGGCATACCCTAAAATTGTGGGATCTCTGCCTGATTGTAGTTTTGGGGGTGCCCTTGATGTTAATGTCCATGTGGGTGCAAGGCAGGGCATGAAGTGATAAACTGCCCAGTGTGGCGTTAGGAGAGTCAGTAACCAGGCCAGATTGAGCTTAACCAAAGTCTTTCTCTACTGTGCACCAAATAGGAGCTGTAGTACATTCAGCAACTATCTGTACACAGTACAAAATCCACAAAAGATGTCAAATCATGAGTTACGCAAGTAGTTGGAAGTAATGGCTCTCAGATTACTCTTTCTCTTGCTGGGTTTTTTGGGCAACAACTGTAATCTGTCACAATGTCTGCAATTCACATGGCAGTGTGTGGTTCCTATATTATGACTGGCTAAAATTGTACCTGAAGTATGCAGAGTGTCTGAACTTGTTATCACTCCACTTCAGCAGGGCCTGAGAAGTTGGATGCTGATCACCTTGCTGGCTAAAACATTGTAGTCTTTGAATCAACGAATCTGGAGTGCATATGGTATTTTAACTTGTTTCAGTGAAGCAGAGGAGGTCCCCCTCATTTTTCTTAATTTGTATCCCATTCTCTATTTTTACTTATATTATATATATATATATATATATATATATATATATATATATATAGTACTGCAGATAGTTACAGCCATATATCTGTACACACTGCATCTATTATATCTTGTACTTCTCACAACAGTAGACGTCTCCCTATCTCTCATATATATACACTGCATCTATTACACAGCGTAATAGATGCGGGGGACACAGGTATGTAGTATACCCAGCAGTGTAATAAGCTAGCGGGAGGTAGAGAGTGCTGGGCCAGGAGAGTTACCTCTGACCATGCCTAGCTCAAGCTGGAACATGCCGAATGTGTCATATTACATAGAAGTGAATAACAGCATTAAATGCAGCATTTTACTGTAACAGTACATTCACAAGAAATTGTAGATATCCTATCTGGGGTACTGCACTTCCTCTATGCCTTCCTGTGTTCTGCTTCTCCCCTCATTTGGTTCCATAGCAGCATCCCAACATGCTGTCATAGTTCGTGTTGTAGGCCTCGTCCAGTTCGTAGGCAACCAAATGCATTCTCCCTCAGCTCCCTGCGCCGTCCCTGCTCAGTCGGGCCACAGCAGGGTCATGTCTCTAAAGCATCTGGCACCCAGAGGTGGCATCAAGTCTGGCAGCCTAATTAAAGGGGTTTTCCGAGAGTTTTATACTGATCTGGATATACTGGCCTCTCTGGATAGGTCATCAGTATCTGATTGGTGGGGTTCGACACCCGGGATCCCCATGACCAGCTGTTTGATAAGGCACCAACGCTCATAGTAGCGCCATGAGCTTCTTTCAGCCTACCAATTACCGTGCTTGGTATCACAGTGAATTGAGGTGAAGTAAATAGGGCTACACTGCGCCTAGGCCATGTGACCAATGAACGTGACATAGCATGTCCTAGACAAGCCTTTGAGAAGGCCATGGCACTACTCTAAATGGCGGTACCTTCTCAAACAGCTGATCAGCAGGGGTTCCGAGTGTCAGACCCCCATCGATTAGATACTGATGACCATTGGTCATCAGTTAAAAAATCTCTGAAAACCCCTTTAAGGGGGAATCATCCTGTCATATCTCTGTGGTTCATTAGAGTTCATACACTGTCCTGGCTTTCATTCCTTGAGCTAGTAATCTTGGTTCTGACTCCTGATTGACCCTGATAGATTCCTGAGATCAATCTATTTACCTGGGACCTGTTGTACTACCCCTGAACCTTGGTTCCATTCCGAACTATGTTCCTGCCTCCTCCTCCTCTTGCCTGTTGCATACTGATCCTTATTCTTGGCCTTGTTCCTGACTATGCTACTAATGCTTCAGGAATATACTGCCCCAATTTGGGGACCATGACCTTGCAGTAGGGTCCATACATCCTTGGGGGGTTACGGATGAAGATCCAGAGATCACTTAGACGCACAGTGGCAAATTGATTTCAGAGAAGCCACATCTCTAGCATGTATGTAACTAGCAAATTCCAGTAAAGTCAAGTGTCAGAAATGATACAATGTATAGCCACAAACCACACAAAGGAAACAATGTTTCAAAATGTTACACGATTCTTGTTGTGATTTTTCATGTATTGTTATTATTATTGGGGAAAATATTTTCCTAGGAAAACATCTCCATACAATATTTATTAATCTGAACCTGGAAGCGTCATCGGCAGCTGGGCTCATGACAAAAGAATTATCAGTCAAGGAAATCTCCTGTCATCTCTGCAGCATGTGATGTTATGAAAAAGACCCCGGCTGCCAGAGCACACCGAGCCGTGCGCCGCAGCAGTTATGCAAAATATCTCTAATCCCATTGTTTTCCAGATGTCTGTATCCCGACCACAAGAGGTCGGATTGTTCCCACTCCATCTGGACAGAAACGTCTCTGCAGGAGCTGAGGAAACTGTCAGGCGAGGGAAGAGGGACATGAGTAAATAGCAGATACACCATTACCTTCCTAAAAAGCTCGAAGTAAGCGACTGAGCATGGAAGTCAGACATTTCTATTGCATTTAAAAAAATCTGAATCAATGAGGCAAAATAATTCTGGTGAATTTTAACCATCCTTGTAGTCAATAGTGATGTCGCGAACATAAAATTTTCAGTTCGCGAACGGCGAATGCGAACTTCCGCAAATGTTCGCAAACGGGCGAACCGGGCGAACCGCCATAGACTTCAATAGACAGGCGAATTTTAAAAACCAAAGGGACTCTTTCTGGCCACAATAGTGATGGAAAAGTTGTTTCAAGGGGACCAACACCTGGACTGTGGCATGCCGGAGGGGGATCCATTGCAAAACTCCCATGGAAAATTACGTAGTGGACGCAGAGTCGGGTTTTAATCCATAAAAGGCATAAATCACGTAACATTCCTAAATTGTTTGGAATAACATGCTTTAAAACATCCAGTGTGTGTATACGATCAGGTATGATGTTGTATCGATAAGGGTTACGCCCGCTTCACAGACATTGACAGACCAAACTCCCCTTTTAATGCACCGCAAACAACCACAAACAGTTCATTTGCACAACCGCAAACTCCCCATTTGCACAAGGTTGGATACCAAGATAGCCATGTCCCGGTGATGTCATTGAAGGTTTCTTACTCCACCCAGCCACGTACAACACCAAGGGTCCCCGAAAGGTCAATTGAATAGATTTTTCGAACGGGGAGATGGTTAAAAAAACGCTGGCTCCCTCCCCTTTGTTTTAATCCACGGTGACTGCGTCTGCGCCGTGCAATTTACTGTCACACCCGATATGAGTGGTATTTTCTGTAGTACTATTCTCATCAGTTTAATCCCTCTAACGTCCCCAATCTAGGGTCCATCTATTGAATTGATTTTTCGAACGGGGAGATGGTTAAAAAAACGCTGGCTCCCTCCCTTTTGTTTTAATCCACGGTCACTGCGTCTGCACCGTGCAATTTGCTGTCACACCCGAGTGGTGTCTTAACTAGTACTATTCCTATCAGTTTAATCCCTGTTACGTCCCATATCAGGGATTGCCTTTTTTGAAAAAAAAATTCGTCCGGGTACCTTCCACTGTGGTGTCCCAATAGCGACAAATTTTTTGAAGGCCTCAGACTCTACCAGCTGGTATGGTAAAAGCTGGCGGGCTAAGAGTTCCGTCAAGCCAGCTGTCAGTCGCCGGGCAAGGGGGTGACTCTGTGACATTGGCTTCTTACGCTCAAACATTTCCTTGACAGACACCTGACTGTGGGCAGATGAGCAGGAACTGCTGAAGGTGAGAAGTGGAGTGGTGGGTGGTTGAGAGGGGGCAGGAAGGACAGCAGTGGTTGACGTGGCTGAAGATGCTGGACCAGGAGGAGCATGGTGGCTTTGAGTTTGTGTGCTGCTTGTACTCATGTGTTGATCCCATAGGCATTTGTGATGTGAGATCATGTGCCTTCGCAAAGCAGTTGTACCGAGGTGGGTGTTGGACTTCCCATGACTCAATTTCTTTTGGCACAGGTTGCAAATGGCATTGCTGTTATCAGAGGCAGACACACAAAAAAATGCCACACTGCTGAGCTTTGCAATGACGGCATTCTGGTGGTCGCAACAGCATGCGTTGACTGGCGTGCTGTCTGGCTGACCCCGGGTGCCGATACATGCTGTCTGACTGTGCCACTAACTCCTTGCGACGACCTCCCCCTGCTTCCAACTCGTCTCCTCATTCTCTCTGTCTCCCCTTCAGAACTTTCCCCCTCTTCTTCTCTTCGAGCAGGCACCCACGTGGCATCCGTGGACACATCGTCATCATCAACCGCTTCACTTGTATCTGACACCTCAGCAAAGGAAGCAGCGGCGGGTACAACATCATCATCATCATCATCACACTGTACGTCCATGTGTGTAATCCTGCCTGACTGAGACATATACCTGTAATCTACATCATCTGGCAATAATGGTTGCGCATCACTAATTGCATCCAACTGATGTGTAAATAACTCCTCTGACGGATCAAGTGAAGCGGCTGTGGTGGCTGTGGTGGTAGTGGTGGTGGTGGCGGCGGGCGGGAGCGTGGTAACTTGGGAGCAGGTGACCGAAGCTGAGCTGGAGGAGGATGGTGCGTCAAGGTTCTTAGCGGAAGCTGTTGAAGATTGGGTGTCCTGTCTAAGCCAGTCAACTATGTCCTCAGAATTTTTCAGGTTCAGGGTACGTGGCCTCTGAACACTGGGCATTATTCCAGGGCCAGTGGAAATCACAGCACCACGACCAGGACGGCCCCTGCGGGGTGGCCTGCCTCCGCCTGTCATTTTTTTTTAGATAAGTGGTACTACGCGTGCTAGGTACTGTGCCACCCGGTATGAGTGGTGGGCACTGGCAGTGGGCACACTATCGTCAGTGGAAGTCGGCCTGACACACACTGGCAGCAGACAAGCAACTGAAATTAGACTAAAGTGTAAAAATTAAATGCCTGTGCCACACGGTATGAGTGGTGGTGGGCACTGGCAGTGGGCACACTACAGTCAGTGGAAGTCAGCCTGACACAAACTGGCAGGCAACTAACCTTAGATTAAAGGGTAAAAATTAAATGCCTTTGTTTGATGCAAAGTCCTGTGCCACACGGTGTGAGTGGTGGGCACTGGCAGTGGACACTATGTAGTCTGTGGGCCTGCAGCTCCTCAAGCACGGCAGGCCAGGCAACTGCAATATATATATGGAGAAAAAAAAAAAAAAAAGCAGACCAATGTTGCAGCCCTAAAAAGAGCTTTTTGGGGTGCTGTCAGGACGCTGTCCTTACAGCAGAGATCAGATGAGTCTTTCAGGACTGGAGTGGACACTGAATACACTAGCCTAGCTATCAATTTCCCTATTAAATCAGCAGCAACTACACTGTCCCTCCTCTCACTAAGACTGCAGCTTCAGAATGAATCTAAAATGGATGCTGTGCAGGAGGTGGGAGGGTCTGAGAGGGAGGGTATGCTGCTGATTGGCTGGAATGTGTCTGCTGACTGTGAGGTACAGGTCAAAGTTTGCTCAATGATGATGTATAGGGGGCGGACCGAACATTGCATATGTTCGCCGGCCGAGGCGAACGCGAACAAGCTATGTTTGCCGGGAACTGTTCGCCGGCGAATAGTTCGGGCCATCTCTAGTAGTCAATTGCCAAAAGTCCAGGGATATACTTACAGGGGTGAAAGATGAACTCTGGTCATGGTGTCTAAAGGAGAACCATGGCTCCTCTGCTACAAAATAATAATCTTTTTTGATATAGCACAATATATATAGTTACAATTGGGGAAAAAACACATGCTGATAAGGAGAGACCCTTGTTTACAATAAGTGCTTACACTCTACATAAGAGACAACCCTGCTCATAAGAGCTTGTATTCTACAGGAGAGAGATATTGTCCATAAGAGCTTACACTCTACAGAAGAAAGGTTTCTGTCCATAAGAGCTTATACTGTCCAGGTGAGAGGTCCTGCCCATAAGACCTTACACTCTACAGGTGAGAGGTCCCTGCCCATAAGAGCTTACACTTTACAGAAGAGAAGTCCCTGTCCATAAGAGCTTACACTCTAAAGAAGAGTGTTAGCGTTGAGCGAACTTTGCGAGTTCGGGTACCCGGACCTGAACTTTGCCGGAAAAGTTTGGGTTCGAGTTCGGTGTTCGGCATTTAATAAAGCTTTTGAAAAGCTGCAGGGCAGCCAATCAACAAGCTTTTAAGCTGTGGGCATTTAGAAGCCATCACAGCAATGCCTAGAAATGACTTGCCTGTGATTGGCCAGTGCGTCATGTGACCCAGCCTCTATACAAGCTGGATCATGTGTAGCACTGCCCATCAGCTATGAGTAGTGCAGGCAGCTGAAGCGAGGGAGAGTGTTAGGAATCTGGCTGTTTATTTTGTGGGTGAACTATAATGATTTTTTATGGGTGCAATACACCAAATTTGCACACCTGATACAGAATTCGATGGGTGACATAGACCTTTTTTTAGTGTGAGATACACATGCTCTGCATATGTGACAGAGAAATTAATATAGTTAATTTGTCTATTAGTTCAGTGGGTGACATATTCCCATTTTTGGTGTGAGGTACACCTGCACTGCATACGTGGTAGGGAAATTAATATAGTTAATCTGTCTGTTAGTTCGGTGGGTGACATATACCCATTTTTGGTGTGAGGTACACCTGCACTGCATACGTGACAGGGAAATTAATATAGAGTTAATCTGTCTGTTAGTTTGGTGGGTGACCTCAAAGAATGAGGAGAGCATCAAATAAGGGACGTGACCCTGGTCGTGGTGCTGCTGATGCTGGTGGAGCTCCTCTTGCAGTTAGAGGACGTGGTCAATCTGTGCCAGCTAAACGCCGAAATGAAAAGACCTTCCTCAGGTGCACGTAGGCGACAGAACGTTCAGCATCATTTTGTAGGCCCGAATACCGGTGTACAAATGGTGAGGCCAGAACAAGTTGAGGCGGTAGTCAGTGGCGTGCCTAGGGTGTTTGGCACCTGGGGTGTGTCGTTTCTCTGGCACCGCCCCCTCTCCCAATACTTTAAAAAAATTGTACCCCCCTCATAGTAGTATTGTCCTTTGCCCTAATTGTACAACCTTCACAGTAGTTTTGTACAGATGTGTGCCTCCTCATAGTAGTTATACCCATATTGTTCAGTTTCACAGTAGTTATTCCCTCTCTGTGCCCCTTTCTCTGTTGTAATGCCCTCTTTGTGCCCCTTGACAGTAATAATCCCCATTGTGCTCCCTTCATAGTAATAATACCCATTTTGCCCCCTTCACAATAATAATGCCCATTGTGCCCCCTTAATAGTAGTAATGCCCACTATGCTAGTAATGCCCTCTGTGCCCCCTCCTTTGTAGAAATCCCCATTGTGCCCCCTTCACAGTAATAATGCCCACTGTACCCCCTTCATAGTAATAATGCCCACTGTGCCCCCTTTATTGTAGTAAAGCCCTCTGGCTCTGTACCCCCTCCATAGTAGAAATGCCCATTGTGCCCCCTTCATATTAGTAATGCCCTCTGTGCCCCCTCCATAGTAGTAATGCCCTCTGTGCCCCCAGCCGTCAGCTGTTTGAAGAGAGGGCAGCGCTTATATGAGAGCTGCTTTCTCTGTTCTGTTCACCTGCTCACCGTAGCATTTGCAGTGATGACCATATAAACAGAGCAGAGAAGGCAGCGCTCATACAAAAAAAAGACGTACTTGGAAAACATTACATACAGCGCTACAGAACATACAGGGTCATATAACGCCACATATGTACCTCTTACATCCAGTGACTTCTCTTCTCTGATGTAGATATTCTCTTTCCTCTTCTTCTCCTGTTAGACCAGACCACCATGGTGACTCCTTTCAGCCGCGCCTCGTCTCTGCAGAGTTTAACAAACAGACATCTTACTTTCCTACTTTTCCATCATCCTCCCACCTTCTCAACACCCCATCCTGCCTCCCCCAATACTGTGTCCACTGTGCGCCCCAATACTTTCCTGCAGAAACAGTCCCCCTGAAAATACTGGTACCACACAGATAGTGCGTCAGTACAAAAACACCCCTTTATATTGTGCGCTAGTAATAAAAAAAACACCTTCCTTTTAGATCAGACACCATATAAAACCGTAAATGAGATCCCCCAATCTCAGACCAAACCCCCTTTAGACCTCTATGTCAGACCCCATATAAGACCCCAGTTTGAAACCTCAGATCAGACCCCCATTAGACCTCAATATAAGACCCCAACCCAATATCAGACCTCAGATAAGACCCCCATTAGACCTCCAGACCCACATATCAGACCTCAGACCAGACCCCACATTAGCCCTCCAGACCCCCATATCTGACCCCCCATTCAGACCTTCAGACCCCCATTAGACCTCTAGACCCCCCAGTCAGACCTCCAGACCCCCAATCAGACCCCCATTACACCTCCAGACCCCCAATCAGACCCCCATTAGACCTATAGACCTGCCAGTCAGACCTCCAGACCCTCAATCAGACCCCCATTAGACCTCCCCATTAGACCACTCTAGACACCCAGTCAGACCTCCAGACCCCCCAGTCAGACCTCCTGACCCCGCCCCAGTCAGACCTCCAGACCCCCCATAGACCACTCCAGACCTCCATTAGACCTCTCCAGACTCCCCATTAGACCTCAGATCAGACTGTAAAATAACCCCCCCCCCTCCGGGCTCACTACTGGCGGTAGAAGATTGGATGGCTGAAAGTGCCTCCAGTTTCTTCACATTGTCTCCCACCTGGTCCCCTGCTGAAACCGCAGCCCATGGGCATCTGTCTTTCACCTCAGCCCCTTGCAAATCAGCCAAGCAGTCTGAGCCCCAAGTCATGCAGCCGTCTCTTATGCTTTTTGATGACTCTGCTGGCAGGGTTTCCGTGGGCCGTCCACCTAGCCCTGCCCCAGAAATGGAAGAGATTGAGTGCACTCAATCCACTTATGTTTCAGGATGTGGACATGGGAGGACCACCAGAGCACGTCTCTGATGATGACGAAACACATGTGCAGACCGGCAAGGAGGGCAGGGGTGAGGAGTGGGTGGAAGGTGATGTGGAGGATGATTAGGTCCTAGACCCCACATGGAATCAAGGTCATGCGAGTGACGTGCGCAGTTCGGAGGAAGAGGTGGTGGTCACACAGCGCCAGCTGCACAGCAAAAAAAGTAGCAGGGTGCAAAAGCAGACTGGCTGTCCCCTAGACAGTGCGCCTGCTACTGCCCACCGCACCCAGGGACTGAGCACACCAAAGCCAGCTCCCAGGAGTTCCCTGGCGTGGTAGTTCTTTAGACAATGTGCTGACGACAAGACGCGATTGGTTTGCAGACTGTGCAATCAGAGCCTGAAGCGAGGCATAAATGTTCTAAACCTGAACACAACCTGCATGATCAGGCATCTAAATGCAAAGCATGAACTGCAGTGGAGTAAACACCTCAAAAACCACAGAAGATCTCAGGCTCCTCCTGCTCCCTCTTCTGCTGCAGTCTTGGCCTCTTCCTTCCCCTCTGGAGAGACAGTGGCACCGGCCACCCAGCAAACAGATAATGCGGCAGCAACACCAACACCACCGTCACCCAGCATGTCCACACTGTCCATGGAAGCGTTCAGCTGTCCATCCCCCAAACACTGGAGAGAAAGAGGAAGTATTTCAAAATTCCTGGCCTTTGAAATGCTGTCATTCCGTCTGGTGGAGACGGAGACTTTTAAAAACCTTATGGCGGTGGCTGCCCCACAGTATGTGTTTCCCTGTCGCTTCTACTTTTCCAGGTGAGCCATCCCTTCCCTGAACATCCAGGTGGCGGACAAAATCAGGTGTGCACCGTGCAACGCCATCTGTGGCAAGGTCCACAGGTAGAGACGTTATATCTCCCTAACAGCACACTGTGTAAATGCAGTGGCGGCTGGGCCTGAGGCGGATAGCAGTTTGGCGAATGTCCTACCGCCACCGAGGATTGCAGGGCATTTCTCGTTGCCTCCTCATCCAGTCATCGTAACACCTAAATGACAGCAGGCTTTTTTAAAACTACTCTGTTTGGGGGGAAAAACCCACACCGCATAGGAGCTTTGGAAGGGCATAGAACAACAGACCGATGAGTGGTTGCTGCCACTAAGCCTCAAGCCCGGCCTGGTGGTGTGCGATAATGGGCAAAATCTCATAGCAGCTCTGGGATTAGCCGATTTGATGCACATCCCTCGCCTGGCGCATGTGCTGAATTTGGTGGTGCAGAAATTTCTGAAAAACTACCCCGATATGTCAGAGCTGCTGCAGAAAGTGCTGTGCGCGCTTTCGGCGTTCTCACCCTGCTGTGGCTCGCCAGTCTGTGCTGTAGCATAACTACGGCCTTGCCGCTCACCGCCTCATATGCGACGTGCCCACGGTACGATAGTGGAGTTTCAACTGCAGCACGCACGGGTGAGTCGCTCTGCGGAACAGCACCACTTCACCACCAACGAGTGGGCCTCCATGCCGAATGTGTGTGCCGTGTTGCGCTATTTCGAGTACTCCACCAACATGACCAGTGCCGATAGCGCCATCCAATGGTCCAACGGCAGGGGGGGGGGTGATCACAGACAAGCGCAGTCGTCTGCCCACAGCCCATATGGACAAGCTCACCTTCATTAAAATGAATCAGGCATGGATCCCACAGAACTTGTCCGTACCTTGTTCTGAGTAGACAAGTATACAGGCCACACCCAGCCATTGTTATACTCCAGCACACTTTCTCTTTGCATTCTCTTTTTGATTTCCCCGTGTTTTGGGGTCTTCACAAATTTATAAAAAAGCACATAAATAAAGGCAACAAAAAAAAATACAAATAAACAACAAAAACTGTTTTGGCTACCTCCTCAACCACCGATGTCACCTACACCGCCACGTCCACCGCCTCCTCAACCTCCTACTCCACTTTGACCTCCACCTCCTAGTTCAAGATTATAACTTTTTATTTTTTTCTATTCTATGTTATTTTAAGTAATTTCCCTATTCACATTTGTTTGCAGGGCAATTGTCCTGCTCTTACCCCCATTTTTCTTCTTTATGCAGCCCTCTAGCCCTTACTGCGACTATTTTACAGCCATGTTAGTGCACCAAAGTTCGGGTCCCCATTGACTTCAATGGGGTTCGGGTTTGGGTTAGAGTTCGGGTCCCGGTTTCGAACCGGAACATCCATGGGTCTGCTCATCCCTAGTCCCTGTCCATAAGAGCTTACACTCTACTGTGGAGACAATACTGCCCATAAGAGCAGGCATGGGATTAGTCCAGTTCCCTCCAGTTCTCCAGATCTGGGTATTAAAATTACAACTGGATCGGAGAACCATGTTACCAGCGGGGCAGCTGGAGATGTTCGCTTCCATTGCTTCACGCACCGCTGAAACTTTAGCTCCTTCGTTGGGTGGTGTGTGTGTGTAGTGTATATATAGTGTATTTATGTATGTGTACCATGTATATGGTGTATTTATGTGTATGTGCGTTGCATATATATGGTGTATGCGTCGTGACTAGTGATGAGCGGCAGGGGCAATATTTCGCGATATTTTACGAATATATGGTAGAATATTCATCATATATTCGCGAATATTCGTATTCGAGATATTCGCTTGATTGCGAAAAATCTGCAATGTAAAAATCACGAAATGCGAATTCTCAACACGAAAAACAGGTGTGCGTCAAAAAAGAATATTTAGCACTATAGAATATAGTGCTATATATTCATTATTAGAATATTCGTCTTTTTTTACGTCTGAACACGTGATTTCTCTCTGCCTCTTGCTTGTGGGCTAATGAGTACCTCAATGGGAAACAAGTCTAGAGCGTCAAGGTCTGCAGTAAACCAGTGTGCTTTTTTACTGGAGGAAACCAAGTGCAAAACAATACAGGCAGTGCACTGAACTGGCTTCTCCCATCTTATCCCTGGAAGAAGAAGGTTCTGTGCTGAGGAAAGAGGCTCGTCCCCATCGCGGCCTGCTATTGGCTGTTCCCCCTGTCACGTGGATCAAAACATCCGGTGCCGATGCAGTCGGCCGAGTGGGGATCAGGAGCGAGGCTGGTGGCGGGGAGCGGGGTAAGTATAATCTATGTGAGGGTCCCAAGCATTTGGAGGGGGGTATTTTTTAGACTTTGGATAACCTCTTTAATCTGTTTTGTTATACATAGACTTACTGTGGATCAGACTCATTGTCAACAGGCATTGTAATATATAGGCATGTTTATCTAGTTGACCTGCTAAGCCATTGATACTTAATCTGTTCTATACATAGGCTTACTGTGCATCAGACTCGATGTCAACAGGCGATCTAATGTATAGGTGCATTTATCTAGTACATCTACTGCGCCATTCATAATTAATCTGGTCTGTTATACATAGACTTACTGTGCATCAGATTCATTGTCAACAAGCGGTCTAATATATAGGCTTGTTTATCTAGTACATCTGCTCTCCTATTGATAATTAATCTGTCCTGTTAGATGTAGACTTACTGTGCATCAGACTCATTGTCAATAGGTGGTTTAATGTATAGGCGTGTTTATCTAGTTCATCTGCTGCGCCATTCATAATTAATCTGGTCTGTTATACATAGACTCACTGTGCATCAGCCAGAAATAGTAGCAGCAGAAGAAGGGATGCTGATAGCAGCATCCGCAGCAAGAGGCCAGAGCTGCCGCTGGCATCCAGTGGTCTTATTTTGACCAACAATGCAGCTGTACTGGAATGATTGACTCGCTCTTCAACATCATCTCAGGTGATACACATAGCCAGTAATCGGTGGGTTCCACTGACACCACAGTCAGTTGGCATTAGTGATGAGCGGGAGGTGCCATATTCGATTTTGCGATATTTCGGGAATATTCGATTGAATATTCGTCATATATTCGTTGAAATCGAATATTCGTCATTATTCTATTTATCACAAATAATATGCGATTTATTTATTCGTATTGCGAATTGAACTTTGAACGGGATATAAAGGCAACTGTCCCATGGGATGGCTATCTAGAATTAAATAAGATAACAAATATAGCGATATATTCTCTATCTTCGTTAATTCTAGCAAGCCAACCAATAGGAAAGTTATACCCCATTCAAAGTTTCATTCGCAGTACGCGAATATTACTTAAGTTAATATTCGCGTACTGCGAATGAAACTTTGAACGGGCTATAACTTTCCTATTGGTTTACTTGCTAGAATTAACAAAGATAGAGAACATAGTGCTGCTATATTCGTATTCGTTATCTTCGCTAATTCTAGCAATACAAGTAAACTTGCCTATACACAGCTCTAAGTTGGATGCGCAATGCTAGAATATTAAGTAATATTACTCGCATCGCACTCACTTATTGTTTGGCTGGGTAGAATTAACGCTATATTCTCTATATTCGTTAATTCTAGCAAGCCAACCCAATAGGAAAGTTGACAGTACCCAGCTCTAAGTTGGATGCGCAATGCGAAAATATTACTTTACCTATTTTTGGCAATAAATAGAATAATGAGTCAGTATTCTATTCAGTGCAAAAAATAGGTAAAGTAATATTGATAAAGGCTTGGGAATAGCCGAAACGGAGCAACTTCTTGTAACCACGTATTTTATGCGAGCAGTCCCCAATAAAAGGATTCTTTTCCGGACATGCTGCCTTTGCCATTTTTTTATTGGACTACATGCATAGGAGTCTCTGGGGATCGAGGACTCCAGGTGGGCTGTTGCATTCTGGGTGGCCAGGAGAGTGAGTGCCACTCTTCTACTCTACGTTCTATAAGGGACAAACAGACATTAGTGGATGATGATGTAGCTGATCGCACGTGGGATCTGGGCAAAGAGAGGGCATCATAATAATCAGGGGTTAAGGGTGGCAGCAGGCTTGTGAGACAGCAACAGGATGGCTGGCAGATGAACCAGCACGGTGAAAGCAGTAGGAGATCTGGAGCCAAATGCGCCCATCTCTGCAGAGGCTGTCCTCTTTTTTTAAAATTAAAAAATCTGTTCTTACCAGTTTAATATCTGTTTTTTCCCCTTATCAGGGGCCGGTGTATGGAATAGATTTTAGGAACCGGGAGATGGAAAAGATGGTCGGTCGGTCGGTCCTTTTCCTTCCACATTGGTGTACTGCGCGTGCGCCCTGCAATGTATTGTGCCACCCTATATGAGTGGTGTGTTAAGTAGTACTATTCCTATCAGTGTAATCCCTGTTACGTCCCCTATCAGGGGACATGTATCGAATAAATTTTAGGAACCGGGAGATGGAAAAAGATGATTGGTCGGTCCTCTTACTTCCAATCTGGGGCACTGCGCGTGCGCCACGCAATGTACTGTACCACCAATACAAATAGTGTGAACTACTATTCTTACCATTTTATTCTTTGTTAAGTCTCCTATCAGGGGACGTGTATTGAATTGAATCCTTGCATGGGAGATAGAGAAAAAAGCTAATTTTGGGCACTTGCAATGGAATTTGCCACCAATGCACCTAGTGTTAACTAAGTACTATTCCTATCAGTTTAATCTCTGTTTTGTCGCTTATCAGGGCCAGGGCCAGAGTAGTAAATAGATTTTTGGAACCGGGAGATGGAAAAATACCCATGCTCGGTCCGCTTCGTTTGAATTTTAGGTCACTGCACGTGCGCCGTGCAATGTACTGTGACACCCTATATGAGTGGTGGGCAGTGGGCCCAGTACAGTCTGTGGGCCTGACACACACTGGCAGGCAACTGCAATTATATTAAAGGGTAAAAATGAAATGGCTTTTTTAGGCCTCATGCACACGACCGTTGTTTGATTCCGTGTCCGTTGCTACGTTTTTCGTGGTTTTCAATGGGTCCGTGGAAACGTCGGCAAATGCACCGTTTGTCCTCCGCGTCCATGGTCCGTGATTCCAGTCCGTCAAAAAAATATAACCTGTCCTATTCTTGTCCGTGAAAAACGGTTCACGGACCCATTCAAGTCAATGGGTCCGTGAAAAAATGCGGATGGCCATCCGTTTGTCATCCGCGTTCCGTGTCCGTTTTTTTTGCGGATCCCTTGGCAGGCACTTGGGAAAAATTGTCAGCCTGTCTTTTGGTAAAATCTTTTGGGTAATGTCCGCTAAAAAAAACGGAAGACACATGGAAACACAACGGAAGGCAAAAACGGACACGGATCACTGAACAACGGAACCCCTTTTTGCGGACAGCATAAAAAAACGGTCGTGTGCATGAGGCCTTATCTGCAAGGTACTGTGCCACCCTATATGAGTGGTGTGCACACAGTACAGTCTGTGGGGCTGCAGCCTCTCACACAAGGCCAGGCAACTGCAATATATATAAAGAAAATAAAAATAAAAGCAGACTGATGTACCAGCCCTAAAAAGGGCTTTTAGAGTCTTTGAGGACTGTAGTGGACACAGAACACTGGCCTAGCTAACACTTTCCCTATTAATTCAGCAGCAGCACTCTCCCTGCTCTAACTAACATTGCAGCTTCAGAATAAATCGAAGGCCCCATTTAGACGTCCGTAGTGTGTTGCGGATCCGCAAATTTCGGATCCGCAACACACCATGCCGGAACTCCCCATTGAGATGCCTATTCTTGTCTGCAGGTTGTGGACAAGAATAGGACATGCTCTATCTTTTGCGGAGCAAATGCAGAAGCGGAGAGCACATAGTTTGCTCTCCGCATCACGTCCGGAATGGATGCGGACAAAATTGCGGACATGTGAATGGGGCCTAAGATGGATGCTGTCCTTAGTTTTTGATAGGAGGTGGGAGGGTCTGGGAGGGAGGGTATGCTGCCGATTGGCTGGAATGTGTCTGCTGATTGTGAGGTACAGGGTCAAAGTTTGCTCAATGATGACGTATAGGGGGCGGACCGAACATCGCATATGTTCGCCTGCCGCGACGAACATGAACAAGCGATGTTCGACGGAACTGTTCACCGGCGAATAGTTCGGGACATCTCTATATATAAGTGATGCCAGCACCACCTAGGGGCGAATGAGTATAATGACATTGCCAGCCTGATAATAGGAAATACCATACATTAAGTACATTAGATAAATACAGAGATTTAAAGTGTCCCTTTCACACAAATGTGGGACACTGCACAACTAGCGCTGCACAGGTTTATAAGGGCAGCTGCAGGCAGTCAGCATGGAGTGGTGGGGTAAAATGCCATACTCGTCAGTGTGGAATTTTTTTTATTAAGTCACTGGAGGATGTTAGCGTGGCGGTATGCAGGCTATGTGGGCAGAAGATGAAGCGTGGTCAGGTTACTAATGGCACCATAGCCCTGCGTCAACACATGGAGCGTCACCATAAAGTGGCCTGTGAAAACAGTGGCACTAATGTAATGGCTCTCAGTGGCCCGCATCCATTCTCCAACAGTCAGGGCTCCTCAACCTCAGCAGAAGAAAGCTCCTTCCCCTCGTCTATTGCTCCTGATGCTTCTCCTGCTCCTTGGTACATGTTTCGCTAGCAATCGATCACCAAGGTGATTGCAAAGATTGCAACGGTATGCGTGAAATCATCCAACAGCGCAAAAGCTCAACGTGCACCTGGCCAAGTTGCTGGTACTACAGTCCCTCCCTTTCCATATCGTGGACTCTGGACATTTCAGAGAACTGATGGTTTGGCCCACCCAAGGTGGAGAGTCCCAAGCCGGCATTACATCTCTAAAAAAGCTGTACCAGCCCTGCAAACATATGTTGAGCAGACGGTGGGCCAGTCCTTGAGCCTGTTGGCGTCTGGTACAGTTCATGCCAGCACTGACATGTGGAGCTGTAACTATGGTCAAGGACAATATATGTTCTTTACAGCCCATTGGGTAAATGTGATTCCAGCACAGGCACACCAGAAACTTGGCCAGGTGATAGCAATGCTGCCTCCGTGTTGTAATCATGGGATTTTGGTGCCAATATCCTTCTCTGCGTCCTCATCCTCCACCTTGTCCTCAGCCTCCACTGTAGGCACAGTTCTGAGTGGTCCTCCGGCATATCAACTGTGCTAGGCACGGCGTTGCCACATGGTTCTGCACCTGGTCAGCCTGGGCAAACAGGAGAGGAGCAGAAGGAGCTAAAGAGTGACAGCGAAGACAACACAGCTGACCCTGACAGACCGTGGCAGTATGCAGTGGAGATGGAGGCAGGAAGTCCATACGAGTCCCTTATGCAAATAGCCAGATGCATGCTGAGTTGCTTGCGTAATGACAGCTGCATTATCACCATTCGGCAGAGGGATGGCTTTCCACAATGTTAGACCCTTGCTACTAGTCCAAAATGGGTCCTTTTTTATACTTTCTGAGAGGGATGAAAAACTCAACTACTATTGAGACATCCTTTATGGTTGGTTGGTCACTGCCTATATGTGCCATCGCCCATCCTCAAGTAGGTCTAACCGGGGGGGACCCTCTGAGCTCACACTCCACTGCCATGACTGCTGGACAGGAAGGGGGGGGGGGGGGGGGGCAGGAGCAGCACCAGCTCCATTGGCAGCAAAGTCTTAAGTCTTTGATGAGCAGTTTTCTTCAGCCGCCTAATAAGGAAACCATAATGTAGCAGCAGGACATGGAGCAGAACCTGAACCAAAAGGTCGTGGTATTCTTGGATTGCACTCTGCCACCCCAGATCCAAGACCTTCTGGACTATTGGGCAGCCAAACTTGAATTGTGACCGCAACTGGTCGAGTTTTGTCTGGGCAAGCTTTCCTACCTGGCCAGTAGTGTGGCATCAGAGCGGGTGTTTAATGTGTTGGGGGGCATAGTTACCCCAAGGAGAACTTGCCTTTCCACACAAAGTGTTGAGAGACTAAACTTTATAAAGATGAATCAGGCCGGAATCAACGAGGATTACCAGACACCGGTACCTTATGCAACAGACTAGATCATTCTGGCAATAATGATCTGACTGTAGTGTGCTTCCACACCAGAACATTGTGACAAACGGCCCATTACTTCTGCCCACGTGCTACTGCCACTATTATGATGCTGCCACACGCCTGCTGCCTCTACTGCCATCTGTTCTACTGTAATCTGCCACCATCTTGTGCTGTTACTGCCACTGCTGTTGCCTTCCCCGCTCTCCACTCTGTTCCGGGGCCACTATTGTGACTCTTCAAGCTGTTGCCACCCACCCCACTCTGGGTTGGGGACACTAATGTTACTCTTTATGCTGTTGCCACCCTTCCCAATCTGTATCGGGGCCACTATTGTGACTCTTCATGTTGTTGCCACCCTCACCGCTCTGTTTCATGGCCACTATTGTAATGCTTCATGCTTTTGCCACCCTCCCTACTCTATTCTGGTGCCACTATTATGACTCTTTATGCTGCTGCCACCCTCACCACTCTGTTCTGGGACCACTATTGTGACTCCTCATGCTTTTGCTACCCTCACCAGTCTGTTACAGGGACAGTAGTGTCCCGGTTTAGCCATGGTGACATCACTGTTTATTTTTCCGTTCTTCTGACCTAACAAAAAAACAATGGGTCCCGTAATTTGAGTGTCCTTAAGGTCTCTATTACATGGTTAGGATTTGATCATGATTTGAAAGACAAAAGCAGGAGTGTGTCCAAAACACATAAGACATGCAAATATTTCCATCACATTTCATCTCTGTTTTGCACCTACTTCTGTTTTTGCCTTACCAATACTGACCAAATACTGACCATGTGAAATAGAGGCCATTAAAGTCTTGCATGCAGACTTCTTTTTCATCTGAATAAAACCGATTTCAGATGCAAATGGAAAAAACTGATACAAATTGAGTATGAGGCCTCTATCACACAATCAGTATTTTACATCCGGATTTGATCATGATTTGGAAGCCGGAGTGGATCTAAAACACAAAAGACATGCAATTATTTCTATCACATTTTATCTCTGTTTTAGACTCACTACTGTTTTTGCCTTACGAATACTGGTCAAATGCTAACCAAATACTGACAGTTTCAAGGCAGATGCTCAAAATACAGGATCCGCTTTTTTGGGCTGTTCTTTTAACAGAAAAATAAACTGTGATGTAAACCCACCCACACTTCTGAAACCCTCCCCACTGGAGGGGCTACTACACTACTTGAATCTTGGGCCAATACAAGATTAAGTCCACACCGATAAATTAGACCTGATGCTAACATTGACATGTAAGGCTGCGTTCACAGTTTAGTTATTTGGTCAGTTATTTCCATCACTGATTGTGAGTTAAGTGTGAACTTAGCCTAATAGTGACGCACAGTCATTCTGCAGCTAACAGAAGGGATTCAAAAGCATGTGTTTGTACTGCCACAACATTGATTAAAACATTTTTTTCTCCACTACTTTATTGGTGCCTCCTCCATGTCCTTATTTTGTTCTACTAAAGAGTCATTAAGACACCTACTGGAGGCGATTTTTTTGCTTTACTAAAGGCTGCTGGAGAAGTTTAGCGAAGCAGGCGAATAGAATTTTTAAAAATTTCGCTGATCTCTGCTTTTGAACAATAATCTTTACATACCTCCGAAAGTTGCTGACAAGAAATACAATTTTTTCTGCATAGATGATAATTTGGGCCCGAACAGGCATGTTCATAAAAGGGTTAAAAAGTCCCACAAACGGGGATTCAAATATGGTATACTGAAATTAGCAATGCCCAGTCATACACAATAACGGCACATGGCAGAGCAATGTGGATGCAGGCGGTATGGTCCTTTAGTGCATACCGTCTGTATATGTTGCTTTACTGGCCCTGCGTGCTGCTGTACATGCTCCATGTGCTGCCATACAATCTCCATGTTCTGCCATATGGACTCTGTGTGTTGTCATACAGGCTATGATGGACTTCATGTGTGTGTAAAGTCTGAATGAGCATGCCACAACTTTCTTTTATGTCTGGACTGGGGGAGGTCTACTGCTGGAGCGGGTTGCCTTACAGAAAGAGACATATGGGGAAGAGTGGAACGGCTGAACATCTGAGACACATATAGAATAATTCCCTTTATTTATCTCATGGTTTTGATTTCGATATGAGACAGAAACCATTTTTTTTTATTTTGTGTATTTTTTACATTTAACATTCCTTTAAGGCATTCATGGTTTAGAATTTTTACTGGGCACAGGGAGCAGGTGCGGCACAGATTCCCTGTGAATATTTCATTAATCTGAATTATTTACTTTCACCTTGGCAGGTTCCTGGTCCTTCCTGTGTGACTTGATGTTTGAGGCCGGGGCACCGTGCCATGAGAAACGCGACACGTTCATTCACTGTGATGTAACCGTGCAAGCGGGAGCTGCGCTAGTGACAAGATCTTTGGCTTATCTCCATGTTTGTCATTGTAACTGGGAGTATGGTGCCCGTCCTGTGCCAGCTGACAACGGCGCGGCGCATGTGGCACGTATCACAGGACTGTTTATCAGGTATGAGCCTTCTGTTACTGCCAAATTTACTGTATACGGGCATCTCTGGGTTCAGCTCTGTCCAACCACCGTGGGCAGGGGCAGATTTGGGCAATTCTGGGGCCACAAGCAATGTCTGGAAGCTCTAATCAAAAACATTCTTTTTTATATGCCCTTTTGTATGATGCTCCCTTATGTGCCCCAACACAGAATAATGTCCCCTCATGTGTCCCAACACAATATGGTGCCCCCTTATATTCCTTAACACAGAATAAGGCTCCCTTATGAGCCTCCAAAACAATAAAATGACCCCTTATGGGCCACCCACACAAAATAAGACCCCCTTAGGGTCCAACAACATGATATGGTGCCCCTTTAAGTGCTTCCAACACAATATGGTGCTCAGTTGTGCCTCCTGCACAACATGGTGCCACTTTCCGTCTCCCAACACATTATAATGCCCTAACCCAGAAAAAATGTCCCCTTATGTGCACCCAAACAGTATGGTGACCCTGTGCTCCCAATACGATATAGTACCTCATTAAGTGCCCCCGACATAATATGGTGGCCACCTTATGTTCCCTAACACAGTATAATGCCCAACATGGAATAATGCCCCTTATGTGTCTCCAGCACAATGTAGTGCCCCTTATCTTTACCAACACAGTATGGTAAGCCCCTTATGTGTTACCAACACAATATAGTACCTCCTTATATGCCTCAATATAATATGGTGCCCAGGGGCGTACATAGAAATCACTGGGCCCCATAGCAAAAATCTGAATTGGGCGCCCTTAACCCCGCCTACTACCCACCATGGCTCCTCCCCTGCCACACCCCCATGCTGGTTGGTGGAATACAGCGCCTGCTCTGTATTCGGCCCAGGCGCGGTGAGCTGAGGACAGCAGGCACCAGCGTTCTCAACTCACCGCGCCTGCGCCAAATACAGAGCGGCGTCGCAGGCTCAGGATTTCGCAAGGAGACAGTGCCGGAGGCAGCAGGGGATCGCTGCCCGACACTGTCAATCAAGGAAAGAAAGGGCGTGGCAGCAGGTTGGCGCACGGAGCCTCTAGGAGCAGGGCAACGCCCCCCCTGCTCCTAGAGGCTAATTTACATATTATAAAAATACGTTTTTTTAGCATAAATATAACTCGGATTTACATAAAAAACACATTATCAAGCTGCTCTGACATTAGCACATAGCTAATGTCAGACAGCTTATAATGTGTAAACCTGATGACAAAAACCCTTTAATATCCAACCCCTACTGCCCTCCAAAATGCCAGGGGGGTGTTAGGAGGGAGAAGGTGTAGGAGGAAAGCACACTGTCCTCTATGAGCCCCCCCAACCCCTAATGCCCCCCAAAATTCTCAGGACAGTGTGCTTTCTTCCTACTTCTCCCCCATGGGCATTTTGGGGGGCAGATTGAAGCATGTCCCACACTGTCCCCCTCCCTACCCCTCCTCTCTCTTGCTGCCTGGCCAAATTCCACCCTCACCTGAGTGTCAGACTGTCAGTAGCACGGCAGCATTCAGGAAGTTCAGGCCAGGGACAGGGTGCTTCTTCTGCAGGCGCAGCTCCTCAGGCACACTGGCGACGGCAACGCGATTCTCCCGCCTCCGTTGCACACTGGCCAATCAGCAGCTGCCTCAATAGAGTTGCCTTGCACTGATTGGCCAGCGAGCGCTACAGGCTGGCTTGAACCTGATTCCGCAGCAGTCTGGATCAGGTCAGATTCGAGATAGCCCGGGGGGGGGGGGGGGGGGGGAATGGGGGATGCGGAAGAAGAGCCGGCTGCAGAAAGAAAAGTGCCGGGCCGGGGCCCGCCGCGTGTCATGGATGGGCGGGGCCAAATAATGTGGGTGGGGCCAAATAATGTGGGCGGGGCCTTCTCTGCGCTCCGGGGCCCCCAGTGCTGCGGGCCCCATAGCAGTGCCCCCTTATGTTTCGCCAACACAGTATAATGCCCCACCATAGAATAATGCCCCTTATGTGTCTTAAGCATAATGTAGTGCTCCCTTATCTTCACCAACATGGTATAATTCCCCCTTTGTGCCTCCAACACATTATGGTGACCCCCTTATATGCCGCCCACAATGAATAAGACCCCCTTATATGCCGCCCACAATGAATAAGACCCCCTTATGTGCCTCCCACATGATTTGGTGCCTCTTTATAGATCCCAATACAATATGGTGCTCCTTGCGTACACCAATACAATAGGGTGTCCCTTTAGTGTCTTCAAAATGAATACTTTCCCAATCCCCATTCCCACGATGAATGGAGCAGATTAAGATCTGCTCCAGTCCATCAGACAGGTAAGCGCAGTGTGCAGTTGCTCCATTGTGCCTGCCAGTGGTCGCAGGTTTAATGTTGGTGGAGGGAGCTCATGGCGACCTGTTTGACCACTGTATTCAACTGCATCAAAGTCCGGAGGACATGGATTAAGTTGAAAGTGGTGCCTTTGCTGAGGGGTCTAGCTGATAAGGAAAGGGGGGGAACCGATCCCCTGCTACTTTTTCAACTCTGCATCCAGTCCTAGTCACTCTACACTTTCTGGTCTGGCTAGTCACCACTAGAGGGAGCTCAGGAGTTTACTGCATACAGATAGATCTCAATAGTAGCACAGTATACAATTAGCTCCCTCTAGTGGTGGCTGCAGGTAGTCAGCATGTCTTTGCAGGGGATTTGGAGTACTTCTTTCTGTATGTGTGAGCAAAGAAAGTGTGAATGAAATGAATGAGGACGTGGGGGAGAAGGGCAACAGCAGTGACAACCTAGAAAATGTTGCAACTTCATGCTTTTACCACATGGGGGCGATCAGTATACAGCTGTAAATGAATATTTAGGCACCATTATGCCAACAAAGGGGTACAAACTGATTCATAAATGTGGACCTTAGGGTTTGAATGGCTCGTTATGAAGATCTCTGCATGTTGTCAGTGAATGGAAACACTTTACTTGCATCAATTGGCTGACTTTCGGTCCTGAAAGTGTCCCGCTCACACGGGTGCGTGGTTCCTGCATCAGGGCTCTGGATTCCAAGGAACCCAGCACTTGCATGAGCAGGTCTGGAATAGATTACGATTTCAAGATGTTCCACAGCAAGCAGAGATCTTGTAAAGGGTGAAGAGCTGATACGGAAAGCATAGTAGAAAACTTCAGAACTTTTAATTACACAATGAATGTATATAATGTATATTTATAGGGGACAACCCCTTAAAGGGATAGCGTCCCTTTAATTCAGTCCAGCATCATACAGGTTGCAGGGTCAGGACTCAGGAGGAATACGGCTGTGGCAGTGACTGCCAGATACCCAGGACATGAAGCCCTGCCAGGATGTATATGTTTGCCTGGTGATGCTATATGGCACTCTCTTGTCTGATCAGCAGCCGGTTCTATCAGCCGGGCACAGAAATAATTACAGCCGCAATTAATTAAAGTGAGAGGACTCAAGGCAGGCGGTAAAATGTCCCAGCACTGAAAGGGTTACGCCGCAGTCATTAGATGCTACAACTCTAATTAAAAGCCTGCTAGCGCTGATTAGCAACTTCCGAGAGTTAATTAAAATCAATTAACCCTTTCAGGTGAGCAAGAAAAAAAATACATACTGCATTAGGAAGGAGAGTGATATACGGTATAATAATCCACGTTCCTCGCTCACCAGGGGGATGGGGACCACAAATGGTTTTTAAAGGTGGGCTACATGCCAAAAGCAGTGCTTCTATCATGGGGCCCCATAGGAAAGTAAGCTTCCCCCCTAATGAGAGCGCAGACAAAGGTGGAGTTCTAATTATCGGACATAGGGGGCGCTCTGATAATATGGACACTCCTAGAGCGCACAGGGTGCAGCCAGAGTCAGGCCCTCCAGGCCTCAGATTTATCAGTGGGGGCCAGGGCAGACCAGGTCTACAGTTACTATTGAGCTCAATGGGAACTGGAAAAAGCTCCCCCTAGTGGCAGCTGCAGTCAAATGCAGTCTGAAAAACAGGGCAGTCAAAGGGTTAGGAAAGCTGGGTGACTAACCATCAGGAGGAATTTCATGCAATAAAATGACGGTCTCTGGGAAATCTGGGTAACTGCAAAGTCAATATGGGACCCAACTTTCCCAGGATCAGATATCCTTACAAATCAGCTGAGTTAAAGGGGTTTTCCATATGAGGAAACATTTTTACTAAAAAGGGTTATAAAGGGTTGAAAATAAAAGATAAGCATTACTGACCTCACCGACTGTCTGCCGCTGCAGTCCTGAAGCTGCTTCGGTCACTTCTTCTCTCAACTTCCTGCTCCCGATTCAGCACACAGGAAATGGCCTCAGCAATGGTCTCTTCAGCCAATCACTGCCTCAGGAAGGTCAAGGCCGCGCCAGTGATTGGCTGAGCAGGAGTTAAGCAGCAGGGAATTGGTAAAACGAGTAATATTTTTTCTTCTTTTTAATTTTCTATCCATTCTGACCATTTTTACACAAAATCCCACCCGAATACCCCCGATCTCAGAACTTGTAATCCTGCTTAGATAAAAGCCTCTGAGTATCTTCTGTCTGATGCGGCGGCGCCAGTAATGTACAAATCATCAGAATCTGAGAGTAATAAACAGCTGGCTGCGTCCTGCCCGCCGCACCGGGATATTTATCTCTCATTTCGTACACAACATCTGGTGACTGCCAATGGGGAAAATCAGACGGGATGAAAAGCGAGAAGGCACTTTCATGACAATTATTTATAAGCGAGGCGGCTGAATACTCTCATCATCCGCATGTTCACAAAGTCACAGGGTAGCGTGTATGATCCATCAATCACCGCTCACACTTTACGGAGCAGATTTCTGCTGGCTCTTCGGACTGAGAAGGAATTTGCTGTAGCTGCCAGTGACTATACCGCAGAGGATCAGGACGTGTATTAATTAACGATGATGCAAACAGAGCAATGAGGAGAGGTGAGCACCTCACCAGAGGCAATGGATGGCTCTGGACAGCAGGCAGGAGAATACCGCCATACTCCTGCATGTATGCCGCCAGACTAATGAGAAAGTAGAGGCAGATGAGAAAATTATCCTACCTGTACAGAGCTATACTCACCCAAAGGGAGCAGAATCATAACAGTTATATTCATACAAATCGGAGGCAGTATTATAGTAAAATATAGTAACAAGCGCCAGCTTCTGCTCGGACCTCCAGGGCACGGATAGTGCAGGACTGCACTCACACAGCGATAAATGTAAGCGATTTCCAGCCACCGGTATTAGTAAAATCCATTCAGTTTTATTTCTTCCCCATTAAATGCAGTTACAAATAAGTACAAAACATGCCTCACATCTCTCTGACGCGTTTCGGTGCGCACTTTTAGCACCCTTAGACATAGAATCAGTAGATAGCTACACCAGTCGGGTTTCCACCATAAAACCCGACTGGTGTAGCCATCTAGTGACTCTATGACTAAGGGTGCTAAAAATGCGCACCCGAAACGCGTCAGAGAGATGTGAGGCATGTTTTGTACTTATTTGTAACTGCTTTTAATGGAGAAGAAATAAAACTGAATGGATTTTACTAATACCGGTGGCTGGAAATCGCTTACATTTATCGCAGTATTATAGTAGTTATATTCATGTGTATAGGAGGCAGTATTATAGTAGATATTTTCATGTATATAGGACGCAGTATTATAGTAGTTATATTCTTGTACATAGGAGCTGTATTATAGTAGTTATATTCTTGTACATAGGCACAGTACTGTATTATAGTAGTTATAGTCTTGTACATAGGAGCAGTATTATAGTAGTTATATTCTTGTACATAGGAGCAGTATTATAGTAGTTATATTCTTGTACATAGGAGCAGTATTATAGTAGTTATATTCTTGTACATAGGAGCAGTATTATAGTAGTTATATTCTTGTACATAGGAGGTAGTATTATAGTAGTTATATTCTGGTACATAGGAGCAGTATTATAGTAGTTATATTCTGGTACATAGGAGGTAGTATTATAGTAGTTATATTCTTGTACATAGGAGCAGTATTATAGTAGTTATATTCTTGTACATGGGGGCAGTACTATAGTAGTTATATTCTTGTACATAGGAGCAGTGTTATAGCAGTTATATTCTTATAAATAGGGGCAGTATTACAGTAGTTATATTCTGGTACATAGGAGGTAGTATTATAGTAGTTATATTCTTGTACATAGGAGCAGAATTATAGTAGTTATATTCTTGTACATAGGAGCAGTATTATAGTAGTTATATTCTTGTACATAGGAGCAGAATTATAGTAGTTATATTCTTGTACATAGGAGCAGAATTATAGTAGTTAATAGGAAATTGCCCCGTTGCCCCCCCCCCCCCCCCGGATCCACAATGGCCTCATGTGAGCATGCAACATAGGGGCCTGTATACTATTCATGATGCTGAGAAGCTGTTATTATGTAGTGTTGATTGCGAATATTTTAATCGCTAATTTTTCATGAAAATCTAGAATACAGTGATATATATTCGTAATCGTGAATATTCTAGTTTTTTTTCATCAGTACTACTGCTTCTTGCTTGTGGGCCAATGGGAAGGCTGCAATATCTTTGTCAGAGCTTAGCAACATCCCTAGCAACCAATAGGAAAGTTGCCTACCCCCTTACTATATAAGAACCTCCCCATTTTTTGCTGTTTTTTGCAGTTCTGAGAGAGAGAGAGACAGCAGTGTCATTGTTGTGCTCTGTGCTTTGCTGTCTCATTAGATTAGATAGTTAGTTAGTTAGCTCATATATATATATATATATATATATATTACAGATAGTTAGTGGGAGATAGTCAGTGTAGGTTAGATAGTGATATAGTGTAGCTGATAGGTTCCAGTGCAGGGTGTTAGGTAGTGTGATAGGGATTACTGTGCTGTGATAGGGATTACTGTGCTGTGATAGGGATTAGTGTCTCTGTTAGACACAGCGCTGTGATGTCACAACAATACTTAGTGCTCCAATCAGTGCACTTATCTACTCAGACCTGATAAAATGTGAAGTTGCATGTATTGCGCAAAAAAATATGCTTCATTAGTGCCAATCGCAGAAATAATGACTGGAGATCGCGAATTCCAGAATTTGCGAATTTATTGCGAATATTATGAGAACAATTCGCAAAATATCACAAAAACAAATATTTCCTACGCCCCTTATCACTAGTTATTAGATCAAGGCATAACATGAGGAGGTGTGATCCAGGTTCATTCTTGTTTTTGGAGATATTATAGTAGTTATATTCTTGTACATAGGAGCAGTATTATAGTAGTTATATTCTTGTACATAGGAGCAGTATTATAGTAGTTTTATTCTTGTACATAGGAGCAGTATTATAGTAGTTATATTCTTGTACATAGGGCAGTATTATAGTAGTTATATTCTTGTACAGAAGAGGTAGTATTATAGTAGTTATTTTCTTGTACATAGGAGGCAGTATTATAGTAGTTATATTCTTGTACATAGGAGCAGTATTATAGTAGTTATATTCTTGTACACAAGAGGTAGTATTATAGTAGTTATATTCTTGTACATAGGGCAGTATTATAGTAGTTATATTCTTGTATATAGGAGGCAGTATTATAGTAGTTATATTCTTGTACATAGGAGCAGTATTATAGTAGTTATATTCTTGTACATAGGAGGCAGTATTATAGTAGTTATATTCTTGCACATAGGGCAGTATTATAGTAGTTATATTCTTGTATATAGGAGGCAGTATTATAGTAGTTATATTCTTGTACATAGGAGCAGTATTATAGTAGTTATATTCTTGTACATAGGAGGCAGTATTATAATAGCTATATTCTTGTACATAGGAGGCAGTATTATAGTAGTTATATTCTTGTACATGGGGGCAGTACTATAGTAGTTATATTCTTGTACATAGGAGCAGTGTTATAGCAGTTATATTCTTATAAATAGGGGCAGTATTACAGTAGTTATATTCTGGTACATAGGAGGTAGTATTATAGTAGTTATACTCTTGTACATAGGAGCAGTATTATAGTAGTTATATTCTTGTACATGGGGGCAGTACTATAGTAGTTATATTCGTGTACATAGGGGGCAGTATTATAGTAGTTATATTCTTGTACATAGGAGGCAGTATTATAGTAGTTATATTCTTGTACATAGGAGCAGTATTATAGTAGTTATATTCTTGTACATAGGAGGCAGTATTATAGTAGTTATATTCTTGTACATAGGAGGTGTCACATTCAAGGGTTAAAGAGAACCACTGACAGTATCACAAGCATTCACAGACAAAACAGAACACAGAATAGGCAAAAATGAACCGTTTATTCAGCAGTGGTTACAAGACATAATCAGAATCAAGCTAGACATTTGGATAGGGAACAATGCAAACCTATTAGCCACCCGACCACTGTCTTTACCTACCTGGATGATCTGTTCTAAACGACATTCCCCAACTGGTCGATGGTGCCCATGCTGGCTGAGTGTAGGGACTTAGTGCAATCACCTGTGGTAAGAAGTGTGGAGACCTGTTCATACATTACTACTCTGCAGGAACCTAATCACACAAAATCAGACATGAACCAAGATCTCAAGCAAACTTGACCAAAGACACGGAGTCAGGATCAAAGCTTAAACCAAGTTCTCAGGGAGCATGAAGAGATAACATAATGACATTGTGACTAGCATTGAGCGAATCGAAGTATCCAAAGTCAACTTCGATCCGAATTTCAGGAAAATTCGATTTGTCGCAAAACCAATTTCTTCATGCTTTGTGGTAACGAATCAATTTCCCCTGAAATGGCAGTTAAAAAACCCCCAAAACATACTTACCTCATCCATTTGAGTGCGAAGAGGCTGCCACCGCCATTCTGATGTGCAAAATCTCATGTGCGGTGACATATAACCGCCACACTAAGGCCGGGTTCACATCACCGTTATGAATTAACGGAATTCGTAAGACGGAATTCAAAACGGAAACCTTTAGAGGCATTCCATTTTGATCCATCCTAATAGAAGTCTATGGGCAAGCATCCGTCTGGTTTCCGTTATGCTGGACGGAAGAAAAAGTCCTGTCGACAGGACAGGAATATTGGGACATTATGACGGATCAAAACTGAACACCTCTGTAGGTTTCTATTTTGAATCGCGTCTTTGCGAATACCCTAATTTTCTGTTATAACCACAGAAAATTAGAACGGAATTCGTAACCTTCCCTAATTGTGACATTGAAGAAAAAAAAGTTGATGAGCCCAGGCTGACCACAGGAGTGAGTGCCGAAGTCACAAACAGACTGACCAGGATACTGAACGGAATAGCGGGACGCCAGAAGAGCAGATATCTCTCAGCGCGCTGAAGGTGCCAGGCTGGAACCCGCTCATATCACACGGCAGACCCATAACTACAAGCACCCGGCACACAGCTTTCCTGGAGACAGAAGAGAGACTGATCACCCGGGTATGCCACCCACAGATCTAAATAGCAGAGTTCTGTTCCGTCACTTATTTTCATAGACACCCGTCTAAGCAGCCAAGTGATCGCCCTGCCCAGGGGTGCACCTAGCCTTTCTGCTGCCCGAGGCGAAAACTGAAATGGGTCCCCCCCCCCATGCCAATCTTTTAACCTAACCCCTTTGCCACAATGAAAGCGCTCATTGCCCATGGCCCTTCCACTGCGCCCCTCTTGCCCCTACCTGGTGCTGCCTCACCTGGCCTCATTGGCGGTGCCCCCCTGGCCCGGCCATACTTACTGATTAGATGTAATAATGCTTTGCAGGGGTCAAGTATCTTAACCTGTCTCATTAGAGAGAATATATTATACTATAGGCGTCTCTCCCCTCGTACTTTATACGGAGCCGAAATGTGACAATCTAAATCCGTAACTCTCTAATCCCCCCCCCCCCCCTCTCTCTTCAAAGCCTTAAAAATCCTTCTTTGGCAGAATAACTAGCACATATATCGAATCTGCTTATTCTGGGCTGTTAAGTAAGTTTAATTAAGTTACTCTGTTAATGTTGCACGTTATCTGCCAAGAATCTTATTGCAATAAGCCGAGGAGAGGGAATCGGAATCCTAAATGGCCTCCTTTTTTTTTTTTTTTTTCGCAGTAGGAATTGGGGACCGGTTTAGCCAGTTGCTTGGAAAGAATTCCAATTCTTTCACCCCTCCTCCTGCTGCCCTGGAGGAATTCAGGTTGTTCAGTTGCAGGCGAGAAGCAAGGCTTAAGCGCTAGAACAATATATCCGCACTATCGATGACTTCTTTTTTGTTCCCCGGCACTGTGTTACGCTTTCGGCCCTGTAATCTTGCAATTTGTATTTCTAAGAGACTCCCGGCTGGAAGCACGTGTTCCTAGTCTGTGTGTGATCCCGGCTGATTTGCTAAACAGATAGGAATTGGTGTAATATATTTTCGCCCATGTGCTGTACAGGCTGCGGATCAGCAAAACAAATAAACGATAAAAGAATGGAAACAAAATTACCGAAATTTGCAAAGTTTGATAAATGGTGGCCTGCACTTGCCACAAGCTAATGGCTCGCAATGATTAATAAGAGCAAAAATAATTGCATTTCATTAAGATTGATGACACCCCCCCACCTCTCCCCTCCCTTCCTCGTTTCAGCCCTAAAGTGGAAGAAGATGAAGTTCTCATCTATAATGGCTCCTGTAGCATCGCCATAGCAACAGAGGCAGAGATGGAGTGCGAGGCGCTTAATCAGCCAATTACTGCCCAGATTACTGCGATACGGAAAAACTGGCTCCAGAACACTCAGGTATAATCGAATCTTTTTTTACAGACTGATTCAAACAGTTTAAAAATTAAATTTGCAACAATGTGTACATATAAAAAAAATCATAATTTAAGCCGGGCGCAGGTTTTTTCATTTTTTTTTTTTTTACGGTGATGTATAACGCTAAACGCCGTGGGTTTATTGATAATGGGAAGTAAAGAAACATCTCGTTGGTGCAGTGAATAAATGGGGTGAATTCTGACAATTTACATAAAAGATTTTGTTTTTTTTATTGTTTTTGTGCTTTTGGTATCAGGAGTTTGTAGGATCGGTATGTAACATGGACGTGCGATGATGTCAGCTCTGCGGGCTGCAGGTCATGGCTGATCATGATTCATACTGTACACCTCAGCTGCTGCAGAAACTCTTTTTTCATAACTGAATAAAGTGAACTATGTGACTGAATGCTCGCCGGCACCGCGATGTCACCGTGTGCCCTTATACAGTGCCAGCGTAGTGGGCTAATCACATGGGTGCCCCAAATAGCACAATGAGCGGGGCCGTCCCAATACAATAAAATGTATTTTTTCACTAATCCTATCTCCAATAATAAAGTTCTAGCTGATATATGATATAGATAGGAGCAGAGTCAGAGGGGCCCGGCAGAGTACCAGAATGCTCCGGTGGAACCAGGTTAGAGAGAGAGAGAGAGAGAGAGAGGGAGAGAGAGGAAGAGAGAGAGAGAGAGAGAGAGAGGGACAGAGGGAGAGAGAGAGAGGGAGAGAAAGAAAGAAAGAAAGAAAGAAAGAAAGAAAGAAAGAAAGAAAGAAAGAAAGAAAGAAAGAAAGAAAGAAAGAAAGAAAGAAAGAAAGAAAGAAAGAAAGGAAGAAAATGAGATAGATAGATAGATAGATAGATAGATATGAGATGTATATTAGATAGATAGATGATAGATAGATGATAGATAGATAGATAGATAGATAGAGATATGAGATAGATAGATAGATAGATAGATAGATAGATATAGATATGAGATAGATAGATAGATAGATAGATAGATAGATAGATAGATAGATATGAGATATATATTAGATAGATAGATAGATAGATAGAGATATGAGATAGATAGATAGATAGATAGATAGATATGAGATGTATATTAGATAGATAGATGATAGATAGATAGATAGATAGATAGATAGAGATATGAGATAGATAGATAGATAGATAGATAGATAGATATGAGATATATATTAGATAGATAGATAGATAGAGATATGAGATAGATAGATAGATAGATAGATAGATAGAGATATGAGATAGATAGATAGATAGATAGATAGATAGATAGATAGATAGATAGATATGAGATGTATATTAGATAGATAGATGATAGATAGATGATAGATAGATAGATAGATAGATAGATAGATAGATAGATAGATATGAGATGTATATTAGATAGATAGATGATAGATAGATAGATGATAGATAGATAGATAGATAGATAGATAGAGATATGAGATAGATAGATAGATAGATAGATAGATATAGATATGAGATAGATAGATAGATAGATAGATAGATAGATAGATATGAGATATATATTAGATAGATAGATAGATAGAGATATGAGATAGATAGATAGATAGATAGATAGATAGATATGAGATGTATATTAGATAGATAGATGATAGATAGATAGATAGATAGATAGATAGATAGATAGATAGATAGATAGATAGAGATATGAGATAGATAGATAGATAGATAGATAGATAGATATATAGATAGATAGATAGATAGAGATATGAGATAGACATTAGATAGATAGATAGATAGATAGATAGATAGATAGATAGATAGATAGATAGATAGATAGACGATAGATAGATAGATAGATAGATAGATAGATACTGTAGATAGATAGATAGATAGATATGAGATAGATAGATAGATAGATATGAGATAGACATACAGATAGATGGACAGTATATAGGACTTTTCTCTCCATTATTGTAGATGAAGCCTCCAGTGAAGATGTGAACATGCCCTAAATCTCATAGTGTTTAATTTCTGATGAAGATACTGATGCTGGTAGAGGCTGAGGGTGGAGCACCCCTTTAGGTAATTTACTATCTGTGTAAAAGCTCAGCGAGGTCTAGCAGAGCATGCTGGGCCCTGTAGTGTGTGTGCCGGAGAGCCTCAGGTCGCCCGCCTCAGGCCATGGCTGTGGTGTCATCTCCCACTTGTTGGTGTTATCATTCCCATCAGGTGTGACGCACTCCACCCACCTCCACTAATGATTTCATATCCTCCACGGCTGAGGACATCTTCATTTGTCATCTGCCATAGGTGCTCCGAGTGATAATGATTTCAGGTCTTCATTAATCACCTCAGGAGCATTAATCAACTTTTAGGAAAACTTAAATGATACAAAATAACAATGTCTTAGTCAATAATGTATCACGAGATGGGGCAGAAGTCCTTAAGGGAGGTCCCTATGGACTGTCAAGCTAATTACTGTGTCATTGTAAACTGCAAGTAATGGTTGTTGCTGCAGTCGTCATATTATAATGGCAGTGTATTAGATTGTGAGCTCTTCAGTCTTTGCCAGGGGAGGGCTTATGAGGTTCAGCAATGGACCTCTAACGGAAACTAGTATTGGAGAGGTTCCCTATTCACCTGCGGGCTGAGAGGTCTTGTAGGCCTGTAAAATGAGGCCTCTGATCCTCTAGTAGACACCTAGGAATGTGCCATCCATGTGTCTCCTGCTCCACTAGACACCAGGGACTGTGATCTACTGGGCACCAGATGTAACATACCACCACACACTGGACTCTAGGGAACATCGCCACAAGACACCAGGGACTGTGATCTACTGGGCTCCAGATGTAACATACCACCACACACTGGACTCTAGGGAACATCGCCACAAGACACCAGGGACTGTGATCTACTGGGCTCCAGATGTAACATACCACCACACACTGGACTCTAGGGAACATCGCCACAAGACACCAGGGACTGTGATCTACTGGGCACCAGATGTAACATACCACCACACACTGGACTCTAGGGAACATCGCCACAAGACACCAGGGACTGTGATCTACTGGGCTCCAGATGTAACATACCACCACACTGGACTCTAGGGAACATCGCCACAAGACACCAGGGACTGTGATCTACTGGGCTCCAGATGTAACATACCACCACACACTGGACTCTAGGGAACATCGCCACAAGACACCAGGGACTGTGATCTACTGGGCACCAGATGTAACATACCACCACACACTGGACTCTAGGGAACATCGCCACAAGACACCAGGGACTGTGATCTACTGGGCACCAGATGTAACATACCACCACACACTGGACTCTAGGGAACATCGCCACAAGACACCAGGGACTGTGATCTACTGGGCACCAGATGTAACATACCACCACACACTGGACTCTAGGGAACATCTCCACAAGACACCAGGGACTGTGATCTACTGGGCACCAGATGTAACATACCACCACACACTGGACTCTAGGGAACATCGCCACAAGACACCAGGGACTGTGATCTACTGGGCACCAGATGTAACATACCACCACACACTGGACTCTAGGGAACATCGCCACAAGACACCAGGGACTGTGATCTACTGGGCACCAGATGTAACATACCACCACACACTGGACTCTAGGGAACATCGCCACAAGACACCAGGGACTGTGATCTACTGGGCACCAGATGTAACATACCACCACACACTGGACTCTAGGGAACATCGCCACAAGACACCAGGGACTGTGATCTACTGGGCACCAGATGTAACATACCACCACACACTGGACTCTAGGAACATCGCCACAAGACACCAGGGACTGTGATCTACTGGGCACCAGATGTAACATACCACCACACACTGGACTCTAGGGAACATCGCCACAAGACACCAGGGACTGTGATCTACTGGGCACCAGATGTAACATACCACCACACACTGGACTCTAGGGAACATCTCCACAAGACACCAGGGACTGTGATCTACTGGGCACCAGATGTAACATACCACCACACACTGGACTCTAGGAACATCGCCACAAGACACCAGGGACTGTGATCTACTGGGCACCAGATGTAACATACCACCACACACTGGACTCTAGGAACATCGCCACAAGACACCAGGGACTGTGATCTACTGGGCACCAGATGTAACATACCACCACACACTGGACTCTAGGGAACATCGCCACAAGACACCAGGGACTGTGATCTACTGGGCACCAGATGTAACATACCACCACACACTGGACTCTAGGGAACATCGCCACAAGACACCAGGGACTGTGATCTACTGGGCACCAGATGTAACATACCACCACACACTGGACTCTAGGGAACATCGCCACAAGACACCAGGGACTGTGATCTACTGGGCACCAGATGTAACATACCACCACACACTGGACTCTAGGGAACATCGCCACAAGACACCAGGGACTGTGATCTACTGGGCACCAGATGTAACATACCACCACACACTGGACTCTAGGAACATCGCCACAAGACACCAGGGACTGTGATCTACTGGGCACCAGATGTAACATACCACCACACACTGGACTCTAGGAACATCTCCACAAGACACCAGGGACTGTGATCTACTGGGCACCAGATGTAACATACCACCACACACTGGACTCTAGGGAACATCTCCACAAGACACCAGGGACTGTGATCTACTGGGCACCAGATGTAACATACCACCACACACTGGACTCTAGGGAACATCGCCACAAGACACCAGGGACTGTGATCTACTGGGCACCAGATGTAACATACCACCACACACTGGACTCTAGGGAACATCGCCACAAGACACCAGGGACTGTGATCTACTGGGCACCAGATGTAACATACCACCACACACTGGACTCTAGGGAACATCGCCACAAGACACCAGGGACTGTGATCTACTGGGCACCAGATGTAACATACCACCACACACTGGACTCTAGGGAACATCTCCACAAGACACCAGGGACTGTGATCTACTGGGCACCAGATGTAACATACCACTACACACTGGACTCTAAGGAACATCTCCACAAGACACCAGGGACTGTTATCTACTGGGCACCAGATGTAACATACCACCACACACTGGTCTCTAGGGAACATCTCCACAAGACACCAGGGACTGTGATCTACTGGGCACCAGATGTAACATACCACCACACACTGGACTCTAGGAACATCTCCACAAGACACCAGGGACTGTGATCTACTGGGCACCAGATGTAACATACCACTACACACTGGACTCTAAGGAACATCTCCACAAGACACCAGGGACTGTTATCTACTGGGCACCAGATGTAACATACCACCACACACTGGACTCTAGGGAACATCGCCACAAGACACCAGGGACTGTGATCTACTGGGCACCAGATGTAACATACCACCACACACTGGACTCTAGGGAACATCTCCACAAGACACCAGGGACTGTGATCTACTGGGCACCAGATGTAACATACCACCACACACTGGACTCTAGGAACATCTCCACAAGACACCAGGGACTGTGATCTACTGGGCACCAGATGTAACATACCACCACACACTGGACTCTAGGAACATCGCCACAAGACACCAGGGACTGTGATCTACTGGGCACCAGATGTAACATACCACTACACACTGGACTCTAAGGAACATCTCCACAAGACACCAGGGACTGTTATCTACTGGGCACCAGATGTAACATACCACCACACACTGGTCTCTAGGGAACATCTCCACAAGACACCAGGGACTGTGATCTACTGGGCACCAGATGTAACATACCACCACACACTGGACTCTAGGGAACATCTCCACAAGACACCAGGGACTGTGATCTACTGGGCACCAGATGTAACATACCACCACACACTGGACTCTAGGGAACATCGCCACAAGACACCAGGGACTGTTATCTACTGGGCACCAGATGTAACATACCACCACACACTGGTCTCTAGGGAACATCTCCACAAGACACCAGGGACTGTGATCTACTGGGCACCAGATGTAACATACCACCATACACTGGACTCTAGGGATCATCTCTACAAGACACCAGGGACTGTGATCTTCTGGGCACCAGATGTAACATACCACCGCACACTGGACTCTAGGGAACATCGCCACAAGACACCAGGGACTGTGATCTACTGGGCTCCAGATGTAACATACCACCGCACACTGGACTCTAGGGAACATCGCCACAAGACACCAGGGACTGTGATCTACTGGGCTCCAGATGTAACATACCACCACACACTGGACTCTAGGGAACATCGCCACAAGACACCAGGGACTGTGATCTACTGGGCTCCAGATGTAACATACCACCACACACTGGACTCTAGGGAACATCGCCACAAGACACCAGGGACTGTGATCTACTGGGCACCAGATGTAACATACCACCACACACTGGACTCTAGGGAACATCGCCACAAGACACCAGGGACTGTGATCTACTGGGCACCAGATGTAACATACCACCACACACTGGACTCTAGGGAACATCGCCACAAGACACCAGGGACTGTGATCTACTGGGCACCAGATGTAACATACCACCACACACTGGACTCTAGGGAACATCTCCACAAGACACCAGGGACTGTGATCTACTGGGCACCAGATGTGACATACCACCACACACTGGACTCTAGGGAACATCTCCACAAGACACCAGGGACTGTGATCTACTGGGCACCAGATGTAACATACCACCACACACTGGACTCTAGGGAACATCGCCACAAGACACCAGGGACTGTGATCTACTGGGCACCAGATGTAACATACCACTACACACTGGACTCTAAGGAACATCTCCACAAGACACCAGGGACTGTTATCTACTGGGCACCAGATGTAACATACCACCACACACTGGACTCTAGGAACATCGCCACAAGACACCAGGGACTGTGATCTACTGGGCACCAGATGTAACATACCACCACACACTGGACTCTAGGGATCATCTCCACAAGACACCAGGGACTGTGATCTACTGGGCACCAGATGTAACATACCACTACACACTGGACTCTAAGGAACATCTCCACAAGACACCAGGGACTGTTATCTACTGGGCACCAGATGTAACATACCACCACACACTGGTCTCTAGGGAACATCTCCACAAGACACCAGGGACTGTGATCTACTGGGCACCAGATGTAACATACCACCACACACTGGACTCTAGGGAACATCTCCACAAGACACCAGGGACTGTGATCTACTGGGCACCAGATGTAACATACCACTACACACTGGACTCTAAGGAACATCTCCACAAGACACCAGGGACTGTTATCTACTGGGCACCAGATGTAACATACCACCACACACTGGTCTCTAGGGAACATCTCCACAAGACACCAGGGACTGTGATCTACTGGGCACCAGATGTAACATACCACCATACACTGGGTTCTAGGGATCATCTCTACAAGACACCAGGGACTGTGATCTACTGGGCACCAGATGTAACATACCACCGCACACTGGACTCTAGGAATCATCTCCACAAGACACCAGGGACTGTGATCTACTGGGCAACAGATGTAACATACCACCACATAATGGACTCTAGGAAACATCTTCACTAGACACCAGGGACTGTGATCTACTGGGCACCAGATGTAACATACCATCACACACTGGTCTCTAGGAAACATCTCCACAAGACACCAGGGACTGTGATCTACTGGGCACCAGATGTAACATACCACCACATAATGGACTCTAGGAAACATCTTCACTAGACACCAAGGAGTGTAATGTCCTCACTCAGTAAACTCCTCGCTCCTAAACACTTCACATTAGGGAATGAATTCCTCAACCCTGCTGGACACAAGAGAATATCATCCATCTTGACATGGAAGGCTAGGGAGTATAAGGACTCATACTGATTAGTCAGCAAAGAATATAACCTAGCCCCTTCTGAACTAACATGAATCCAAAGGTTCTAGCACTGGACCACCAGGGAGTAGACATTTCTTCCTCCCTCATGAGTTGAATCCGTGTCTTTCTAACCCGGTGGGTGAGGCACTAAAAGGATTGAACACCAGGGAATATACCCTACCTAACCCACCCACTGGGCAGCAGCAAATAGACACCAGTCACCTTCTGATCTACAGGACGGTGACTGCAATGTCCTGCCACTGGACCACCAGGGATCATAAACATCCTTTCTCCTCATGAATGGAAAACAATGGCATAAAAGGTTACAAATGATGACTTGTCACTTATATGTATCAAATTTGCAAAGAGAAAAAAAAACGAGTGGCTGGGTCTCCAAGTAGGCATGCTGTTGTTTGAATCATATTTATTAAAGACGTTCTCTGAGATTTTGATATTGATGACCTTTCCTCAGGATGGGTCATCAATATATGATCGGGGGTGGTGGGGTGCGGTGGGGGTGGGGGGTGGGGGGTTTCCAATTCCCTGTACTCTTGCTGATAAGGCTGCAGGGCTCCGGATAGTTTAGCGGCCCCCTCCTAGCCTAGTGACATCACGTTTATCAGTCATATGGGCAGCATGCAAGTGAATGGGACCGATCTGCAATACCGAGTACAGCCACTATCCAATAGAGGGCGCTGTGCTTGATAAACTGCGCTGTTTCTTCCTCAAACAGCTGATCGATGGGGTGCAGTGTGTCGGTCCTGCACCGATCTGATATTAGTGACTTATCCCGAGGACAGGCCATGGTCAAAATCTCCGCAGAAAGCAGAGTGATGCATATGTTGGTGGAAATCCATGTCTGCACCAAATTCATCAATGCAACTTTTAATAAATCTAAATGAAATAAATGCAACAATTTAATTTACTTAAACAGGATCTTTCACCACATAATAACAATTCTGCAGCATCTCTTCTTATGACTCTTATGTTGTTCCGTTCCTCTTTTATTCCTGTTGGAAGTTTCTGAATGAATTGCCTGCCGTTTACAATAAAGTTCTATCTAGGTGTTACAGGTTGAGGGGGCTCCTTGCACAGTCTGACAATGGTAACACTGATTGGATAGTGTCAAACTGTGCAGGGGCTGTGCTAGTAAATCATTTAATAACTTCTAGTGGGAATAATAGAGGAATGACACAACATAGGGCCATAGAGCATTTATTACTTGGGGAACGCAACTAGTAACTAAAACAAGTATGTCAGGAGAAGTGACAGATCCTTTTTAAGCTGGCCGTACACATCTGATAGCTGACAGCTATTCCTCCCAAACTCTCAGGCCCCTTTCACACGGGCGAGTTTTCCGCGCGGGTGCAATGCGTGAGGAGGACGCATTGCACCCGCACTGAATCCGGACCCATTCATTTCTATGGGGCTGTGCACATGAGCGGTGGTTTTCACGCATCACTTCTGCGTTGCGTGAAAATCGCTGCATGCTCTATATTGTGCGTTTTTCAGGCAACGCAGGCCCCATAGAAGTGAATGGGGCTGCGCTAAAATCGCAAGCATCCGCAAGCAAGTGCGGATGCGTTGCGATTTTCCCGCATGGTTGCTTAGCAACGGGACCCGATCTCTATTATTTTCCCTTATAACATGGTTATAAGGGGAAATAATAGCATTCTTAATAAAGAATGCATTGTTAAATGATGAGGAAGGGGTTAAAAATAATAAAAGTTAACTTACCTTAGCCACTTGATCGCGTAGTTGCGATCTGTCCTCTCTTTCCCTGCATCAGCTAAGATCTACAGGACCTGTGATGACGTCACATCACATGGTCCAATCACATGGTCCATCTTACCATGTTGATTGACCATGTGATTGGACCATGTGATGTGACGTCATCACAGGTCCTGTAGATCTTAGCTGATGCAGGGAAAGAGAGGACAGATCGCAACTACGCGATCAAGTGGCAAAGATTGGGCATGTTGGGGAAAAGTCAGCACGCCTTCACACACATCAGGTCATGACCCAGTCCTACCAAAATGGGCAGGTTAGTTGCTCTGAGACTGTTGGCTCCTATGCCGGAGAACCCCTTTAAATGGTTAATCCATGGGGTGATAACATTTATGCTGTAGCAGTATTTGTTTAATAGAATTATTATCTTTTTATTTAATTATCTTTATTTTTCATTTTGTATTATATTTTTGTATTTTGTATATTTCTTTCTTTTTAACTTTTTGTCTGTTTTAATTTCTATTTCATTTATTTATTATGATTATTATCTTTGTGTCTTTTTCAATTTTTTGCTTAATTTTTCTTTATTATATTAGTTTCTTTTTAAATTTTTTTGTCCCTTTTTTTTTCTATTTCTTTGATGTATTATGATTAATATCTTTGTTTTTCTTTTTCATTTTTTTCTTAATTTTTAGTTATTATATTTGTTTCTTTTTCATTTTTGTCCTTTTTCTTTTCTATTTTTTGATGTATTATGATTGTTATCTTTGTTTCTCTTTCATTTTTTTGTTTATTTTTCATTCTTATATTTGTTTCTTTTTCATTTTTTGTCCTTTTTCTTTTCTATTTTTTTTATGTATTATGATTGTTATCTTTGTTTCGCTTTCATTTTTTATCCTTCTTCTTTTCTATTTTTTTGATGTATTGTGATTGTTATCTTTGTTTCTCTTTAATTTTTTCTTTATTATAATTATTATTCTATTTATCTCTTTTTAATTTTCTTTTTTTTTCTTTTCTTTTTTCCATCCATTGTTGCTTTTTGAGCCGCTGCCTTTTTTTTTTTATACCCAACCACTCCTTTACCTTTTTATGACACCTGCAAAAACTCCTCTCATCGCACAACTGAAAACACAAAGCCGAAAAAAATATTTATCACCCCCCTCCCCTTCTACACATGGTTCATTGAGAGGCTATCACCATTCATCAAGGGGGTTTACTCTTCACACATCTGCTTTGTCATTCGCCAACAGATTGTTTGTGGGAAAAGTAGCTGGAAATCCGTAGGAACAGTAGGAAATGCGCAAACAGTAAAGAGCAGCCTTAATGCGACTCGCATTAGATTTGGAATAAAAGCCAATGATGCATTGAAAATCAGCGCAGCTACAAAAAAAAAAAAAAAATTGTAAAAAGGAGCAAGAAAAAAACAATAACAAAAACATGAATATAAAAATATACAAGGAGCCGGGCGCCGGGATCCGTTTAAGTGATTATTCATTGTGCATCTGCATTTAAATTGTAAGTCGTTTACAGAAAAAATTGGAATTACAGCTAATCCAAATGAAATTATGGCCGGGCGGAAGCGTCGAGCGGCGCGTGACTTAACTGGGTCAGGCGGCGCCAGGCTCGTTAGCCGCTTATCATTTATACCTTTGTAGCTAAGTTTATTAGCGGTGAGAAATCTCTCTAGGATCTCGGCAGTGCCACATCGTATCAGTCTACGAGGTGAGATAATTTAGCTTACCACCTAAAAAAAAATTCGCTGATTGTCTTTCCCATAGGACTTAATTAGCTGTATGTCATCGTACGAAGAGAAGACATTGCGGAGCGTTTCCTCGGCGTACCTGTCCGCGTCCACCCGCTGCTTATAATGAGATGTCAATGGCGCTGACACTGATGGGGAGGCTTGAAAAACCTGCTGAAATTGCAGGAAGAGAAAATTCTTTGCAGTTCTAGCCCAGATCGGTCTTCTCAATTCAACTTCCTCGACTTCCTCAAAGTTTTTTTCCTCTCTTATACTTATATAGGTCTACTGATCCCGTATGTGATTCTGGGTACGGTCGGACTAGACGGAGCAGAGGTTGCCGGGTCAGCCCCAGGTGTAGCTTGTCAGATGTAGCAGAGCTGATTTAAAAAAAAAATAGAGTTGATCGGAGGAGCCGAAATTCAAAGCCAGTAACCGGGCCTTCCTCGGGGGCGGAACAATTGGGGGTGCAGAGCTGGCCACATAAGAACACATAAGAAGGTACCAGTATTCAAAACCACAAATGGTAGTTAGGGGTCCAGTTACAGGTTTTGCACTAGGATCCAGGAATCTGTACGTTATGCCTCTTGTGTTCCTCCTGTGAAGCTGAGGAACCTTTAGATGCCCCTCAAGTGCCAGGGCCTGGGCGCGACTGTATAACTACAGACTTTTAGTCAATGTCAGTATTGCATCCGTAACAAAGCTTATTGTAAGGTGTTGCAGAGTTGAGTTTGTCGGGTGCACCTGGCGGAGCAGAGGTTGCAGGGTCAGCGACAGGTATAGCATCTGAGCTTGTCAGATGTAGCAGAGATGACTTTTTATTTAAATCTGGTTGATCGAAGAGGAGCCAAAATGCAAAATCTGTAACCATGGTCTTCCTCGGGGCAGAACTATTGGGGGTGCAGAGCTATCGGTTGCCCCTGGCTACATAAGAACACATAAGAAGGTACCAACTGCATAGGATAGGTGGGGGTCCAGTTACAGGTTTTGCACTTGGATCCAGGAGCTCCACGTTACGCCTCTTGTGTTCCTTCTGTGAGTCAGAGGAACCCTTAGATGCCCTTTAGGTGACAGGGCCTGGGTGCGACTGTATAACTACAGACTTTTAGTCGATGTCAGTATTGAATATGCAATAAAGCTTATTAATAGGCATTCTAGAGTTGAGTTTGTTGGGTGGACCAGACCGAACAGAGGTTACAGGGTCAGCTACAGGTTTAGGATCTGAGCTTGTCAGATCTAGCGGAACTGACTTTTTATTTAAATCTAGTTAATCAGAAGGGAGCCGAAATGCAACATTTGTAACTGGGTTTTCCTCAGGGGCGGAACAAAGGGGGTGCAGAGCTAGCAGTTGCCCTGGCTACATAAGAACACATAAGAAGGTACCAGTATTGAAAACATCATATGATAGTTGGGGGCCTGGTTACAGGTTTTACACTAGGATCCAGGAGCTGCACGTAACGCCTCTTGTGTTCCTCCTGTGGGTGCGACTGTATAACTACACACTTTTAGTATTGCATGTAACAAAGCTTGTAGATAGATGTTGTATAGTTGAGTTTGTCAAGTGTACAATAGCATAACCAAGTTGATGCCCAACAAAGCAGACATGAGTCTGTCCAATACAGCAGGTCTAAGCGTTCAAAGGCAGCATGGGAAAGCTTGAGTTTGTCACATCTAGTATATTCGTTTTTGTCAGATGTAGCAGAGCTGAGCTTGTCAGATGTGCAATAACCAGATTTGGCATGCAAAGCAAATCTGAGGTTTTCATATCTATAGCATTAGCTGTAGTGGTTTTACTGCACGTGGTTCATGAACATTCATGCAGCACAGGTAGGGTATAGGCTGCAGTCTCCGCTAGGCCTCCACTCTTTGGGGGCCCATAGCAAGAGAACAATCTTAGTCACTGCGCCATGATCAGGTTATGCAGAGCAGTCTCCCAGCTCACAAGATGATGTCATCACATAGTCTGTATACTGCACATACCGTGTGATGTCATCGCATTCAATGGAAGTGGCTGGGTCAGGCTTAACGCCAGGTCCAAAAAGCTTCAAGCAATGCCTTTGCTAAGAATGCAGGCTGGTGGAGTTAGAGACAAATTCAGCTCTACTAGGTCCAGCTCGCCTATAAGTATAAATCCATTGGTGGACCCTTTGGCACTGTGCATGCACAGATGATATGAGAAGGGTCAGACTGTCTACATGAAACTGCAGGTGCACCAGGATGGATGAGGATAAGAAGTAAAACGCTGCAGTGACCTATTTCATGGAACTCTGCCAGCAAGGCCTGCACCCCTGGATGGTCCAGTAGACAAGGGCAACTGGTCCTCAGGCTCAGGGATCAAATATTGGGACCTGCTTGGTTTGGCGTGCGCTATATTACATTATTACATGTCCTATGGTCAGCCACCGCACTCCGGTCATAGCTAAAGGCTCTGGTGCAAAAAATTTAGCCCTATGTGCTTCTCTTCACGGCCGCCGGCCGCTGCCTGGCTGTATCTTTCTGCATCAATGGGAGTGTTCTCTCTAAGTCCATGTAGATAGTGAGTGGGGCAGTTTGGGACCTGGGCAATGTTCCCTCTAAACCGGGCAGTACAGAACTGGTTCAAATTAATATTAAAGGGATTCTGTCACCACTTTTCAGCCCTGTGAGCTAAACATATGCTCATGTTCAGCGTCTCATTATGATTCCTAATGTGGCCTTATAAACGAGATCTGTGGCTTAATTTTGCAAAAAAACAAGTTTTACTAACCTGTCAATCATACAAATAAGGTGCCCAAGGGGAGGTCCGAAGATGCAGGGTGCCCGGCTGCAGCCATCGACGTTCGTGCCCAGTGCCGCCTTCCCAGAGTTCTGCGCCACCTCCTACTTCTCTGCGCCGCCTCTCCCCTCCTTCCACTGTGAGATGCCACGCGTGCGCTCAGGTTCAGCCTGATGCGCCCGAACGGACTGCTGGCAACGGCTTCTTCTAGCGTAGTGCGCATGCACCGGCACTTCGCTAGAAGAAGCCTAATCCAAGTAGTCGGTACGGGCGCATCAGGCTGAGCCTGTGCGCACGCGAGGCATCTCACAGCGAGAGGAGGGGGAGGGAGTAGAGGTGGCACAGAGGAGTAGGAGGCGGCGCAGAACTCTGGGAAGGCAGCGCTGGGCACGAACGGCGATGGCTGCAGCCGGGCACCCTGCATCCCCGGACCTCCCCTTGGGCACCTTATTTGTATGATTGACAGGTTAGTTGTTTTTTTGCAAAATTAAGCCACAGATCTCGTTTATAAGGCCACATTAGGAATCATAATGAGACCCTGAACATGAGCATATGTTTAGCTCACAGGGCTGAAAAGTGGTGACAGAATCCCTTTAACATAGAGTCCCATAACTAGCAAGCAGTCGTATATGCCGGGTCACATAGGGTGGGCACTTGCTTCACCCCAAAAAGACATGTAGGTCATGTCTCAACTCTAAGACACGCCCCCAACTCAGCTAGGCCATGACCCTCGGCAAAGTCATGGCCTGGCAAAAGGAAAAAAAGGGAAGACCTTACGGTGAGCTGGGGCCAGGAGTGCTTCTTTTAACCTCAGTCAGTCACAAAGTGACATGTCCACTGGCTCTAGTGACTGACTAAGGGGGTCAGTCAGTCTGTGGCTGCAGCAAATGTTCATTCAGTGCTCAGTGCAATGCTGCTGTCTGAGCGAGGAGTCACTGAAAAGGAGGACACTCCAGCGTCTGGCCAGGCCCTGCGCCGGACGGAAACCAGGGTGTCAGGAAACTGGACTGGCCACCCTAGGGCCACATAACACCTAGGCAAAAGGGTTAGTGTCAGTTTTCTGAAGTGATCTAAGAACCAAATTAATGTCAGAATCATTGGTGGTATAGGGCAGCGAGATGGTTAATATCAGTACACCTTGTGGTCTAGGATAGTGAGGGGGTTAATATAAGGATCCTTGGTGGTTTCAGTTTTTGTAGGGGTTAACATCAGAATCTCTAGTGGTCGAGAGCAGTGAGTGGGTTAATTCCAGTATCCCTGATGGTCTAGGGTAGTAAAAGAGTTAATTTAAGGATCCAGGTGGTGTAGAGTAGTGAAATAGAAAAATTTAGCAAACCGAGGTCCAGTGTTTACTCACCTACCCAGGCTATAGTGTTGCTCTGGACCTTTCTGTTTCCTCCAGTGGTAGGAGGAATAGTTATCCCCTTAATTTGATCTTGAGATGATGGCCAGGAGGGGATGGAGAGGACTGTGTAGCTGTAAATGTTCAGCTGACCAGTGATAGGGCTGAGCGATTCTGGAACACTTTGCCTGATTACTAAGTAGAGTCAACATGTGATGAGGGAAACCTACAGGCTCTTGCAACCCCTATAGATATCTTACTGTAACGGTAGCCTTTAGTATTTAAACCATACTCCATGGGGTCACATCTGGTTCTTGGAGTTCTTGTTTCACTAGAACCTGCACCCAAGCCTAAGATCTGCATGAACAATCACCAGGCAGCAAGCTGGAGCAATGGAAATATGTTCTCTAGAGAGATAAATCACCTCTCCTTATCTAAGATCTAATGGATGAATCTGGGGACGAATCTGGAATGCCTACAATGAAATGTATTGATGGAGGGGTAATGGGCTGTCTTTAGAGGTTTGGCCCCATATTTCCAGAAAAGGGTAAGACTAATGCTGCAGCATATAAAGACATTTTGCTAAATTGACGCTTCCTGCCTAGTAATAATAGCTGGCGATGGTTCTTTTGTGTTCCGCATGACCATGTCCCCGAGCACACCATAACCTCCACAAACACATGGGGTGAAGAGTTTGGTATGGAAGAACTTGACTGACCACACAGAGCCCTAACCTAACCCCATCCAACACCTTTAGGATTAACTAGAATGGAGAATGCAAGCCATGCCCTCTGGTCCAACCAGGGCCGGTTCTAGGTGAAATGGGGCCCGGGGGCGAAAAACAATAAGGGGCCCCCCTCCATGTCACGTCATCAATCACCCCCTTTGCGTCACATTATTTCTCCCCCTCTCTATGGCAGCATACAGAAATACAGCGCCCCATACCTCTTACATCCAGTGACATCTCCTTTAATGTAGATGTTCTTTGACCCCGTCTTCTCCTTTCAGACCAGACCGCCATTTTCCATCTCTGCAGTTTGACAACAAAAAAAAAAATCTTAGTTTACTACTTTTCCATCATCCTCCCATCTTCTGGACGAATCATCCTACTACCCCCAATACTGTGCCGCTGTGCTCCCCAATACTATACTGCAGAAACAGATAATACCCCTGATAATACTAGTACCACACAGAGCCCCCATATAAAATACCCCTTCTTTGTGGCCTCAGTAGAAGCCCCCATAGTGCCCCCAATAATGTGCCAGTAAAAGTGCCCAATAATGTGCCAGTAAGAAGTGCCTCCATAGATGCCCTCAATCATGTGCCAGTAAGAAATGACCCCAATAATGTGCCAGTAAAAGTGCTGCTTCCAATGATGCCCCCAGCCTCCATGTCACATTTCTCCCCTCAATGTCACATTTAACCTCCTCAATGTCACCCCCCAGCTCCATCCATGTCACGTCATCACCTTCTCCTTTTACATCACCCCTTCATGTCACATTATTTCTTCCCACCCCTCCATAGCAGCATACTCCCCCCTCGAATGGCACATTTCTCCCCTGTATGGGTCAGTGGCAGCAGCACATCACCCCCCCATGGAACATTTCTCCCACTCCAATCCTTGCGCCATTGGGCTGGCAGCAGCACATCTCTCCTCCCCCTCCCATGGCACATCTCTCCCCCATGGCACATCTCTCCCCCAGCTCCCATGGCACATTTCTCCCTCCATGTGCCATGGCCACATGGCAGCAACACATCTCCCCCCATGGCCCTCATGGCACATTTCTCCCTCCTCCATCCTCCCCATCTCTCCTTCTGTGGCCCCCACCCCCAATGGCACATTTCTCCCCTCCATGGCATGGGCCAGTGACACATGGCAGCAGCAGCACATCTCCTCCCCCCATGGCCCTCATGGCACATTTCTCCCCTCCCTCCATCCCCTCCCCATCTCTCCTTCTGTGGCCCCCACCCCCAATGGCACATTTCTCCCCTCCATGGCATGGCATGGGCCAGTGACACATGGCAGCAGCACACCCCCATATCCCCCCCATGGCATAAATACCGGCGGTACTTCTCTACAGGGCCGACTAGAGAAGGTCTTCTGAAGTTCTGGGAGACTGGGACTGCGAGGGAGACGGACACGCAGCGGAGCTCAGAGCAGCCGCAGGCCCCGCCCCCTTCTCGCTCGTTCAGGCCGGGAGGCGGGCCCGGCCTTCATAGTCTCTGAGTCTGCACTCTGCAGACTGCTGCTGCCTGCGCCGCCGCTGCGCAAAGCCTGCCGAGTGCCGAGTGGACACTCGACAGCTAAGTGTAATGTGTTGTGCGGCGGCCGGGGCGGGGGCCCCTAAGGACTCGGGGGCCCGGGGGCAATTGCCCCCCTTGCCCCTATGGTAGCGCCGGCCCTGGGTCCAACATCAGTGTCTCACCTCACAAATGATCTTCTGGATGAAAAGGCAAACATTCCTACAGACCAACTCCAAAATCTTGTAGAAAGACTTCCACGAAAAGTGAAGATTAGCCTCAAAAGTGACTCAACACCAGATCAGCATCCACGATTTTGGAATAGGATGTCAAGAAGCTCATATTCTGTAGGAGTTATGGTCAGGGGTCCACATACTTTTGTTTATATAGTGTATACAACCGGGTTTCCAAAAGCAGAACCCTAATATCAACTTGGGGGGAGCTTTCCAAAAATTTGAGTTGTCCAGAGTAGATAACCCTTTATGAAAAAGTTTTTGCCTGCTGAATTTTTAGAGGTTACCCCTTGGGCTACATTCACAATAGAGTTATGAATCCACCAGAGGACCAGCCTGCCGGAGCTCACCACATCTGTGAAACATCAGATCCTCATTGACTACAATGGGATCCAACAGGGATCTGGCCACTTTCTGGCATAATGCTGGCTTTCAGCTTGACAAAAAATCCTGCATATGCAACGTGCCACCCCCCCCCCCTCCCCCCCAGGACCGATCGTGTCCCTGGTTTTTAGGAATGCCGAGTGGTGATGCGGCCTTATTAGTTTTGTGTGTGTCACGGTGCTCCTACCTGGATACTGTCACTCCCCAGGGTTAGGCTCCGTAGCAATAAAGTGGAGAGTGATAGTCGGTGGAGAAGAAGTCGAGTTCAGACTTTATAAAGTTCAACATATTTACTTGAATAAACTTGCATCCAGACAATATTTGATCTTTCTCTGGCTCCAGCAGGTTTGGGTGTAAACTAACAGGCAAACTGGTATACTTCCTTTTCTTTTTCTGTTGTGCTAAACTCAGGCTTCAGTCTGGTAGCTGGACTTTATGACTGTTCTGCTACCTTTTTAAGCGGGGTGCCTTTGACTGTTGGCCTCCTCGTGAATCTCTGTCCCTGTAAGGAGGAAAGGTGCTCTATGAGCTGCTTCCCATTGAAGACTCCTGCTGCAGAAGGTAGGGCCATTCCCCTCACTGAGCCATTTCTTGTGTCTTCTCAGCTCCACTATCGAATCTAAACTGGACTAGACTATAGCTTCCTGCAACCTTTCCCTCGGTAGGAAGGACAAGCCCACTTCTGCCCAACAGGGGGGAGAATGGAATGGTAAGTTCCATTTTATCTAAAGATCTCTCTCTGCCAGATACACTGCCACCTGCTGGTAAACCAGCCACAGTACATAACAGTTTCATAGCAGCATAATGAAAGCACAATATAAGGACCTGGAATTAAATACACAGATGACATTATGGTTAACCATTAGAGACAGTAGCAGGGTGTCGGAATGATAGCGCCACTCTGGGCAACTACATATGTATGACTTTATATCTGTCTAAAGCCAGCATTATGCTGTTGGATCCCATTGTAGTCAAGGAGCATCCAGTGGATTCCTGCATTATCCGGTAATGCCGGACATGGTTACATCCTTCAGGCTGTCCCGGCAAAAGATTTCATAACGCTACTGAGAAGTTAGCCTCATGCTCTAAGAATTATTTTCGACTCATGAATTTATGTTTTCATATTCCATGATCAATTTAGGACAAAAACTTTTTCTTTTTTCCTTGAAACCAAGCCACTAGCGATTAATATTATCAGAGCCTTCTTCAGGCATGGTGGGACCATATGGACAAGATGCAATATCTAGCGCTTAGTCCCTAGAGACTGGATGACCTTTGTAAGCACAATTTACATTATCCCACCCGAAACCTCACTGCAGAATTCCAGGCAGGAAAGTATTCCGGCAGCCGCATCCACCGCTCCACATAGTCTCATCTGAAAAAGCTGTTAAAAAGATGCAGAGCGAAGATGGCCCGCCACCATGACCACAGGCAAAGTCAGGAGATAAATGGTTGACCCTGGTCTGTGTCAGGTTAGGATTGATGCCCCTATCAGACCTCGTGCCTTGCCAATGATTTTTTTGAAATTCTTTGATAGAGCGTTTTATCTAGTCGCTGGCATGAGGGCAACGGGGCCCGAGGCAGAAGAAGAAAAAAAAGGTCGTTCCGTGAGGACAATCTCTGCTGGACTAAATGAGAAAAGGGACTTTTAGAAAAGAAAATAAGAAAAAAGAATATAAAAAAAATACATAAAAAAAATCTAAAATCTGCTGCAAGGTGTATACAATAAATAAAATTGCTTTTTTGTAAGGTTATATATTTATTTTACCCAGCTTTGGGAAAATGAATAAATAAAACTGAAAAATAAAAAATGTTCTATTTTCATAATCAGAGAATTATTTAGTGGACATTTCGTCTTAACCGTGTCTTATCGGGAAAGATTTAAGCAGTAATCTGATTCAATTAACCCCAGAGAACGGTGATGTAGATTGAAATGCTGTTTTATAAGGATGTGGGGGTCTCCTGGGGGGATCGCTACATGGGAATGACAGAAACGAGATCGCGTGACTGTTCTGGGCTAAGCGACCGAGGGACTTGGAGCTTGTGGGGGTGATGGAAATTTTTTCATTTTTTTTTTCTCTTTTTCTGCATCCCACTTTAATTATGACGGAGATTCTGGCTGACTTTATTAGCACTGAGGCGAAATAAGCTAAAAACAATAAAAATCTATAGCAATTTACAGACATTTGTACTTTAAACGCCCGATTAGTCAATATGGAGGCTTTCTGTCCGGATGGAAAAGTTGTACGCCAGGTTCTCGAAGTCAGTTCTCATTTACATCAGAGAGATAAAGTACATCAACGAGAAAAATTATAGTAGTAGTAGTACTATAAATAATTAGTAGTAGTAGTAGTAGTAGAATTTATAGTAGTAGTAGTAGTAGTAGTACTAGAAATTATAGTAGTAGTAGTACTATAAATAGTAGTAGTAGTAATAGAATTTATAGTAGTAGTAGTAGTACTATAAATAATAGTAGTAGTAGTAATAGTAGAATTTATAGTAGTAGTAGTAGTACTAGAAATTATAGTAGTAGTAGTACTATAAATAATAGTAGTAGTAGTAGAATTTATAGTAGTAGTAGTAGTACTAGAAATTATAGTAGTGGTAGTAGTAGTAGTAGTACTATAAATAATAGTAGTAGTAATAGTAGTAGTACTAGAAATAATAGTAGTAGTACTAGAAATATTAGTAGAACTAGAAATAGTAGTAGTAGTACTAGAATTAATAGTAATAGTAGTAGTACTAGAAATTATAGTAGTACCAGAAATAATAGTAGTAATAGAAATAATAGTAGTAGTAATAGTAGTAGTACTAGAAATAATAGTAGTAGTACTAGAAATATTAGTAGAACTAGAAATAGTAGTAGTAGTAGAAATTATAGTAGTAGTACTAGAAATATCAATAGTAGTACTAGAAATATCAATAGTAGTACTAGAAATAGTAGTAGTAGTAATAAAAGTGGTGATAGTAGTAGTTAAGTCAAGGTTCGCATTAGCGGCATGTATTAGGACGGAGCAAAAACGGAATGCGTCTTAAAGGGTTCCATTTTGCATTCCATCCTAAAATTCCATTATATTCCGTTATAACTCTGATGCTAATGCAAACCCCCCTTACACAGTGTTAACAATAGTAGTAGTAGTGCTGGTAGAACAGTAGTAACAATTGTAATAGTAGTTATAGTAAAAATTGTGGTAGCAGTAATACAAGTAGTAGTAATAATAAGAGTATTAAAGGGGTTTTCCTGGACTTTTATACTGATTACCTATTCTCACAATGAAACCTGGGACCCCCGCCGATCAGCTGTTTGAGAAAGCACCCGTGCTCGCAGTAGCGCCGCGGCCTTCTCTCAGCTCACCAAACACAGTGCTGTACATTGTATAGCGGCTGTGCTTGGTATCGCGCTCAGATCCATTCATTTCAATGGGACTGAGCTGCGCTGAGGTCATGTGACCAATGAACGTGATGTCACACGACCTAGGATAAGCTGGAGAAGGCTACTCCGAGTGCCAGAGCCTTCTCAAACAGCTGATCGACAGAGGTCCCCAACCCATCAGATACTGATGACCTATACAGAGGATAGGTCAGTAGAATTAGAGTCTTGCAAAACGCTTTAGGAATTCTAGTAGCGGTATTAAAGAGAAAAATACTCAGCAGCACTTTACATTGGTGCCAGAGAACGACAGACCTGAGCAAATCCAGATAAATACAGTGAAAGTCCACAGCACTCGAAGTAGTAAGGAGCAAACAAGTGAAATGTATTCACTCGCGTACTGTACGTTTCTGCTCTGTCACAGGACCTTTTTTATGCTTGGGCTGGTTCTTTAATGTAAGAGCTGTGAATGTGTGGAATAGTCACCGCAGGAGCTGGTTCATTACTGTAAGAGCTGTAAATGTGTGGAATAGTCACCTCAGGAGATGGTTCTTCACTGTAAGAGCTGTAAATGTGTGGAATAGTCACCTCAGGAGCTGGTTCTTTACTGTAAGAGCTGTGAATGTGTGGAATAGTCACTTCAGGAGCTGGTTCTTCACTATAAAAGCTGTGAATCTGTAGAATAGTCACCGCAGGAGCTGGTTCTTTACTGTAAGAGCTGTGAATGTGTGGAATAGTCACCTCAGGAGCTGGTTCTTCACTATAAAAGCTGTGAATCTGTCGAATAGTCACCGCAGGAGCTGGTTCTTTACTGTAAGAGCTGTGAATGTGTGGAATAGTCACTTCAGGAGCTGGTTCTTCACTGTAAAAGCTGTGAATCTGTGGAATAGTCACCTCAGGAGCTGGTTCTTTACTGTAAGAGCTGTGAATGTGTGGAATAGTCACTTCAGGAGCTGGTTCTTCACTGTAAAAGCTGTGAATCTGTGGAATAGTCACCGCAGGAGCTGGTTCTTTACTGTAAGAGCTGTGAATGTGTGGAATAGTCACTTCAGGAGCTGGTTCTTTACTGTAAGAGCTGTGAATGTGTGGAATAGTCACTTCAGGAGCTGGTTCTTCACTGTAAGAGCTGTGAATGTGTGGAATAGTCACTTCAGGAGCTGGTTCTTCACTGTAAGAGCTGTGAATGTGTGGAATAGTCACCGAAGGAGCTGGTTCTTCACTGTAAGAGCTGTGAATGTGTGGAATAGTCACCGCAGGAGCTGGTTCTTTACTGTAAGAGCTGTAATTATGTGAAATAGACACCTGAGGAGCTGGTTCTTTACATTAAGAGCTGTGAATCTGTAGAATAGTCACTTCAGGAGCTGGTTCTTTACTGTAGGAGCTGTAAATGGGTGGAATAGTCACTATAGGAGCTGGTTCTTTACCGTAAGAGCTGTGAATGTGTGTAAAAGTCACTACGGGAGCTGGTCCTTTACCATAAGAGCTGTGAATGTGTGGAATAGTCACTTCAGGAGCTGGTACTTTCCAGTAAGAGCTGTGAATGTGTGGAATAGTTACTTCAGGAGCTGATTATATGCTGTAAGAGCTGTGAATGTGTGGAAAAGTAACCTCAGGAGCTGGTTCTTCACTGTAAGAGCTGTGAATGTGTGGAATAGTCAGCTCAGGAGCTGATTCTTTACTGTAAAAGTTGTAAATGTTTGGAATAGTCTCCTCAGGAGCTGGTTCTTTACTGTAAGAGTTGTAAATGTGTGGAATAGTCACCAGAGGAGGTGGTTCTTTACTGTAAAAGCTGTAAATCTGTTGAATAGTCACCACAAGAGCTGGTTCTTTACTGTAAGAGCTGTGAATTTGTGGAATAGTCACTTTTGCCACTGGTTCTTTATTGTAAGAGATGTGAATGTGTGTAATAGTCATCATAGGAGCTGGTTCTGTACTGTAAGAGCTGTGAATCTGTAGAATGGTCACCACAGGAGCTGATTATTTACTGTAGGAGCTGTAAATGTGTGAAATAGTTACTACAGGAGCTGGTTCTTTACCGTAAGAGCTGTGAATGTGTGGAATAGTCACCACAGGAGCTGGTTCTTTCCAGTAAGTGCTGTGAATGTGTGGAATAGTTACCTTATGAGCTGGTTATATGCTGTAAGAGCTGTAAATGTGTGGAATAGTCACCACAGGAGCTGGTACTTTCCAGTAAGAGCTGTAAATGTGTGGAATAGTTACCTCAGGAGCTGATTATATGCTGTAAGAGCTGTGAATGTGTGGAAAAGTAACCTCAGGAGCTGGTTCTTCACTGTAAGAGCTGTGAATGTGTGGAATAGTCAACTCAGGAGCTGGTTCTTTACTGTAAAAGTTGTAAATGTTTGGAATAGTCACCTCAGGAGCTGGTTCTTTACTGTAAGAGTTGTGAATGTGTGGAATAGTCACCAGAGGAGGTGGTTCTTTACTGTAAAAGCTGTGAATCTGTTGAATAGTCACTACAAGAGCTGGTTCTTTACTGTAAGAGCTGAGAATGTGTGGAATAGTCACTTTTGCAGCTGGTTCTTTATTGTAAGAGATGTGAATGTGTGTAATAGTCATCATAGGAGCTGGTTCTGTACTGTAAGAGCTGTGAATCTGTAGAAAAGTCACCACAGGAGCTGATTCTTTACTGTAGGAGCTGTAAATGTGTGGAATACTAAATACAGGAGCTGGTTCTTTACCGTAAGAGCTGTGAATGTGTGGAATAGTCACCACAGGAGCTGGTTCTTTACTGTAAGTGCTGTGAATGTGTGGAATAGTTACCTTATGAGCTGGTTATATGCTGTAAGAGCTGTGAATGTGTGGAATAGTCAGCTCAGGAGCTAGTTCTTTACTGTAAGAGTTGTAAATGTGTGGAATAGTCACCTTAGGAGCTGTTACTTTACTGTACTACCTGTGAATGTGTGGAAAAGTCATCTCAGGAACTGGTTCTTTACTGTAAGAGCCTGTGAATCTGTGGAATATTTACCTCAGGAGCTGGTTCTTTATTGTAAGTGCTGTTAGTATGTGTAATAATCAGTAAAATGATGCAATTACGACACTCTTGTATAATCAATCCGTTCTTTTATTTCACCAAAAGCGTAGCAACATTTCAACCATAAGGTCTTTATCAAGCCTTACAGTTGAATACGTTGCTACGCTTTTGGTGAAATAAAAGAACGGATTGATTATACAAGAGTGCCGTAATTCCATCATTTTACTTCGTATTGACCGAGGACCCAAGGGCCGGGACCTGACATTACAGGCACCACCACAGAATACTGTACTTGTGAAGACACAGTGAGTAGTGCTGCCCATATTACTTATTTGTATGTGTAATAATCACCATAGGAGCTGTTCTTTACTGTAAGAGTTTTTAATGCATCGAATAGTCACCTCAGGAGCTGTTTTTTTTCTGTAAGAGTTTTAAATGTGTGGATTCGTCACAAGAGAGGAAATTGTAGAATCAATTTATTTGTAACAAACCCTCACCTGTGAGAAGTATTAGGCTCAGACACTGGATTTTGCCTGCAGAGATTTTAAACAAGGAAAGTGAATACAACTTCTCTCCTTGACAGGTCCAGTCAATCCATGTACTTTACTGTCAGCCAATGGGAACTGTGTAATTCTTCATGTCTCTTTTGGAGACGCTTCAGAGAAGTTGAACACTGGCTGCTTGAGTTCCTCCATAGATTATAGATGATTGCTGGGTTTCTTAGCAGGGGACACCCTGTTGCCAGCTTATATATTTAGGAGAGCCTTTTAACAACGACAGTTTGCCCAATATGGAATACCCCTTTAAACTTTATTCGAATAAAATGGGAATACCCCTTTAATAGCTATTTCTGCAGAGCCCCCTTTAAGTGTCACTACTATCTCAGAACGTCAGAGTACCTGGTCATGTCTGGAGCAGAGGAGACACCAGATGTACTTTTAGGCCTCTTGCACACGGGCGTCATGTTTGACGCCCGGATAAGATGCGGGTGCGTTGCGGGAATCGCGCGATTTTTCCGCGCGTGTGCTAACGTTTGTAGTGCGTTGAGCACGCGCGTGAAAAAATCCGCATGCTTGGTACCCAGACCCGAAGTCAGACTTCATCACTGAAGTCTGGTTTCGGGATGAGTATTCTGTATGTGTAATTATTTTCCTTTATAACATAGTTATAAGGGAAAATAATCGCATTCTAATTACAGAATGCAATGTTCCCCGGGCTTTAAAGGGTTAAAAATAATAAAGAGTTAACTTACCTTCTCCCATTGTGCAGCGCAGAGCCCCAGAGCGTCGTCTCTCTTGATAGTTTGGCTGCTTGAGGACCTGTGGTGGCGTCACAGGGTCACATGGTCCAATCATAGAAGCATTTGAGTGGACCATGTGACCCATGTGATCCTGTGACATCACGGCAGGTCCTTCATCAGCATGTTCGATGAAGGACCTGCCGTGATGTCACGAGATCACATGGGTCACATGGTCCACTCAAATGCTTCTATGATTGGACCATGTGACCCTGTGACGTCACCACAGGTCCTCAAGCAGCCAAACTATCAAGAGACAGCGTTCTGGAGCTCTGCGTACAATGGGAGAAGGTGAGTTAACTCTTTATTATTTTAACCCTTTAAGCCGAGGCATTGCATTCTGTAATTAGAATGCGTTATTTTCCTTATAACTATGTTATAAAGGAAAATAATAACGATCGGGTCCCCATCCCGATCGTATCCCTAGCAACCATGCGGGGAAAATCGCAGCGCATCCGCACATGATTGCGGATGCTTGCGATTTTCCGCATCCCCATTCACTTCTATGGGGCCTGCGTTGCGTGAAAATCGCAGAATATAGAACATGCTGCGATTTTCACGCAACGCAAAAGTGATGCGTGAAAATCACCGCTCATGTGCACAGCCCCATAGAACTGAATGGGTCTGGATTCAGTGCGGGTGCAATGCGTCCTCCTCACGCATTGCACCCGCGCGGAAAAATCGCCCGTGTGAAAGGGGCCTAACTGTGTCACCGCCATCCGACATCACTCTGAGATGAACTGATAGGCAGCACAATGACACTAAAACAGCAGGGCTGCAGTGAAATGGGATTAGAGTGTGATCGGGCCAGAGAGCGCAGTTCACATTCTATCTGATAACAGGCAGTATTTCCTGGAGCATTAACCCCTGCGCTGCTGGAAGCAATCGTGTCAATGACTGTGAGGGATGAATGAGCTGCCCGGTATGATCTGCCTTCATTAGACGTATCTTAGTACGTCAGTATAAACCCTCATATTTTTTCCCCAAAAACAGCGCCCCTCTTGCCTTTGGGCTGAGACTGGTATTGCAGTTTAGTACTATTCATATAAATGGAGCTGAGATGTAATACCAAATATATTATAGCAATGATAAAAAGAGCAGAACTTTTTTCCAGTCCGGGACAACTCCTTTAGGACTATTTTTTCCACGCAGTGATTTTGTAAAAAATGTACATTTTTCATGTATTTTAGTGAATCATCCTTGCCCAAATACACTGCAGCCAAATGTTATATTACATTATATAGTGAAATACAAAATAAACAACGTATATAGTATGTAATAGTAGTATTAATAACTGTAGCAATATTAGTAATAACTGTAGTAGTAATAGCTGCACTGATTGGTTGCTATGGGCAACAAGGACAGTTTGTCTTTTAGACAGTTTGATAAATCTCTCCAAATGTTGTGGGTAAAATACAAAAAAAAAAAAACACAAAAGTTATAAGGCAGATTTATCAAGAGTCTGGCAGTGAAATGGTTACACGTCTGGTTAAAGGGGTTGTACATGATTGGAAAACCGTGGGTTGCTTTATTTCCAAAACAGCGCCACACCACAGCGTGTACAATCCCTTCACTTCAATGGAGGTGAGCTACGACTAGCTGGTTCTTTACTGTAAGAGCCGTGGAAACATTACTTCAGGAGCTGGTTCTTTACTGTAAGAGCTGTGGATCTGTGGAAACATTACTTCAGGAGCTGGTTCTTTACTGTAAGAGCTGTGGATCTGTGGACACATTACTTCAGGAGCTGGTTCTTTACTGTAAGAGCTGTGGATCTGTGGAAACATTACTTCAGGTGCTGGTTCTTTACTGTAAGAGCTGTTAATGTTTGAATAGTCACCTCAGGAGCTGGTTCCTTACTGTGAGAGCTGTGGATGTGTGGAATGTTCACGTCAGTAGCTTGATCTTCACTGTAAAAGCGTTAAATCTGTAAAAAAAAAAGTCATTTCAGAGCTGGTTCTTTACTGTAAGAGCTGTGAATATATTGAATAGTCCCATCATGAGCTGGTTGTTTACTGTAAGAGCTGTAAATCTATGGAAACGTAACTTCAGAAGCTGGTTCTTTACTGTAAGAGCTGTGAATGTCTGAATAGTCACCTCGGGGGCTGGTTCCTTACTGTGAGAATATAGCAATAACAGATGACAAAACAGGTGCACACTGTGGTCTTACTAAGCCCTCAAACTGATGTTAAAATTGAGAGATTAGTCAGCATGTCCTGCAGTGGAGGACATATCTTAAGCCCGAGCACCACGCCATGGTTTCTCAAGTAGCTCGGGACCTAACACTCACCTACCTGTGCCATATGGGCAATACCAGGGGCCAGTGGGCAAAATTACAGGAATGTATTAGGCCGACTCGCAGCAAACTCCTCAGTTACCTCCAGTGGCCCGTTGCAAATGGCGATCCCCAGCAAAAATGCATACGGTGGAGGATGCCCGCAGCGGACGACAAGTACCACAATAGACCTTCCTTACTGTGAGAGCTGTGGATTTATTAAATAGTCCCATCAGGAGCTGGTTGTTTACTGTAAGAGCTGTAAATCTAAGGAAATGTAACTTCAGAAGCTGGTTCTTTACTGTAAGAGCTGTGAATGTTTAAATAGTCACTCCAGAGGCTGGTTCTTTACTGTAGGAGCTGTGAATATATTGAATAGTTCCATCAGGAGCTGGTTGTTTAATGTAGAAGCTGTAAATCTATGGAAACGTAACTTCAGAAGCTGGTTCTTTACTGTAAGAGCTGTGAATGTTTGGATAGTCCCATCAGGAGCAGTTTTTTTTTACCGTAAAACTTGTATTACACTGCTTGATTCTTCAGCAGATAATTGCTAAGGAGCGTTCGCGTGATGTTAGCGATCATCTGGCAGTTTAATACTGCCACCGATTGCTCGATGATCAAACAAACTCTTGTTCATCGGGCAATCCAAATCTTTGACGTGTTAAAATATTATGGTTTGCAGATTGTGGTGTTTTATAATGATCTGCTGCTGGCAAACCAATATAAAGCATAGGGACGAGCGATGGCATAGTGATTGAACCTTCACATGCTGAGGAGGAGATCGCTGCATGTAATAGCAGCGGTCTCCTCTGCAAGCGAACAGGCGATTGCTGGGGGAAACGCTCCCAATGTAAAGGGGTTTTCCAGGATTTTGCTAACCTCAGGACAGGCCATCAATATCTGAGCAATGGGGGTCTGACATCCCAAACCGTTGACAAACAGAGTCTTCTGGGTAGTTCTGGCAATGGAAGTCAGCTCCAGAACTACATAGCTCTGTCTGTTGTGTAGCGGACAGAGCTGGCAGTGCTGTAACCATTCATTTCAACGGACAGAACTGTGTAGTTCTGACACTGGCCTTCAGCTCTGGAGCTTCCCCGATACAGCCGATTGGCACAGGATGTTGGCCACCACTAATTAGATATTGATGGCCTATCCTAACACACAGGGAGCTTTCAGCATGTAACAATCGCTGATTGCTGGTCGGCGCTCATTTAAGCACCTTCTTTCGGCTGACCGCTGAGCACCTTTAAGGCCTCTTTCACACTTATGTTGTTAGGATCCAGCGTGCACTTCCGTCGCCGGAAATGCCCCCGGATCCGTAACAACGCAAGTGACCTGAAACCATTTGAAGACTGATCAGTCTTCAAAATGCTTTCAGTGTTACTATGGCAGCCAGGACGCTATTAAAGTCCTGGTTGCCATAGTAGTAGTGGGGCACCCTGACGTCACTCTGGAGCGCCCCGGGAGCCGCACGGACTGTAAGTATACTGCTCCCCTGCTCCCCACTACACTTTACCATGGAAGCCGGGACTTTAGCGTCTTGGCTGCCATGGTAACCATTGAGAAAAAGCTAAACGTCAGATCCGGCGATGCGCCGAAACGACGTTTAGCTTAAGGCCAGATCCGGATTAATGCCTTTCAATGGGCATTAATTCCGGATCCGGCCTTGCGGCAAGTGTTCAGGATTTTTGGCCGGAGCAAAAAGCGCAGCATGCTGCGGTATTTTCTCCGGCCAAAAAGCGTTCCGGTCCTGAACTGAAGACATCCTGATGCATCCTGAACGATTTTCTCTCCATTCAGAATGCATGGGGATAAAACTGATCAGGATTTTTCTGGCATAAAGCCCCAACGACTGAACTTTATGCTGGAAAACAAAAACGCAAGTGTGAAAGAGCCCTTAGCTGGCCACATACATAAGATAGCTGTCAGTGGATTTCCTCATACACACGCCTGATTGGCTTGGCTGAGCAAACGCAAGTTCTAGGTAGGGAGAAGGGGAGGATGCTGCTGCCCGATTGTTATCTGCTCCGACATCTGCTATCAAAGGAGAGTCAGGAGGACTTCATGTACATTAGATGGTCGGCTGGTCCCTCTCAAGTCAGCTAGTTCACCCAACGCACTTCTAAAGTGTATGGTCTGGGGAGGATCGGGATTGAGCATTTGCAGTGGCAATCATTCGCCCGATCACCTGCCCTTAATATTTCAGACACACCAGGGTGAGCTTCAGAGGATTCCAATTACCCTGTGAGTCGGTTTCTTGGAGAACCCAGAGGAAACCCATAAAAACTAGTGATGAGCGGCAGGTGCCATATTCGATTTCGACGAAATTCGCGAATATTCGAATGAATATTCGTTTCGTATTCGTCGAAATCGAATATTCGTCATTTTTTCTAGTTATCGCGATTAAAATGCGATTTAAATAATCGCATATTGCGATTTGTACTTAAGGCTACTTTCCTATTGGTTTCATATCTAGAATTAGCGAGGATGACGAATATGGCGAATGTATTCGTCATATTCCTCAAAAGCGAAGATAGCAGTATTCTACATCTTCGTTTTAGCAACCTATTCGTCAACCTCGCTAATTCTAGCAATCAAATAGGAAGGTTGACTATAGAGACAGCTGTGTTAAATTACGCTATGCGATTTTTTTTTAATACAATAATTATATTACTTGATATGATAATATTATTATAAGTATTCTATTTATTAAAAAAAAAAAAATCGCATAGCGAATTTAACACAGCTGTCTGGTAAGTCAACCTTCCTATTTGATTGCTAGAATTAGCGAGGTTGACGAATAGGTTGCTAAAGCGAAGATGTAGAATACTCGTTATCTTCGTTTTGAGAATATGACGAATACATTCGTCATATTCGTCATCCTCGCTAATTCTACCAAGCCAACCATAACTTCTGTGCTCATGGAGCGTCCCCATCACCATGGGAGCGTCTCCATATACTAAAATGTACTGTCGGATTTGAGGAATTACGTTGAAATCGCAATGCGATTAATTCAAGTTATATTAATCGCATTGCGATTTCAACTTAGAGCTGGGTTTATAATGGGTCAGCTTGCTAGAATTAACGAAGTTAACGAATATGGAATATAGCAGCAGTGCTAAGTTGAAATCGCAATGCGATTAATTTAACTTAAAGTATTCGCATTGCGATTTCAACTTAGAGCTGGGTTTATAATGGGTCAGCTTGCTAGAATTAACGAAGTTAACGAATATGGAATATAGCAGCAGTGCTAAGTTGAAATCGCAATGCGATTAATTTAACTTAAAGTATTAGCATTGCGATTTCAACTTAGCACTGCTAGTGCATAGCTATATATTCCATATTCGTTAATTCTAACCTATGTAAGATAGCAGTGCTAAGTTGTAATCGCAATGCGATTAATATAACTTGAATTAATCGCATTGCGATTTCAACGTAATTCCTCAAATCCGACAGTACATTTTAGTATATAGAGATTTTCCCATGGAAGGGGCGCTCCATGAGCACGGAAGTCGGCAGAAGCGGCAGCGGGCACTGACTGGAGCAGCCAGGAAGCCAGGAATCCTCATGACAGGTAAGAACTACTTTTGGGAAGTGGGAAAGAAAAAAATATAACTAAAAAAAAAAAAAAAAAAAACGAATATTCGAAATAGCGAATTTATAGCGCTATATTCGAAATATTCGCGAATTAGCGAAGTGCCGATATTCGCTAAAAAAATTCGCTTTTCGAATATTCGCGCTCAACACTAATAAAAACAGGGGGAGGACACCTATGGGCTTAAAGTCCTCTTATAGGGGCAGAATAATGAGCACTGATCAACAATGTTGGTTTCCATTTACATGTGGCAATTATCAATAATATGGAGTCAGCCTAGATCATCAGCACGGTTGAAAGTTTCCTTACTGTTTGGACTGTAGCTTTCAGTTCTTTATGCGCATCTCAATGTGAGAATCTGGCCATGTCTCACTTCAGAACATCCAGAAGAGTAATGTCAGGTCTCACTGCTCTTCTAGGAGTTCTCCATGTACTTGATAACTACTTAGATCCATCTGCTGCAAATTTATTAGATGGGTCTGTCCAGACAGTGCCCTGGGTGATGGAGAACCACTGACAGATAATGTTAATAACATGGATGACCCCATGATATTGGCTCCTGTTGGAGGGGAGGGCGATATAATGTATTAGGTAGCCAGTGAGAAGTTCATGATGTTAATGTGTTGGAAGCAGGAAAACTGGTCAAGAGTAAGGAACTGAGCCACTCCGACAAGGGTCATGATGTGATGTCTAGACAACTGGGCCAGAATATCTCCAGAACGACTGGCCTTGTAGGGTTTTCCCAGTATGTAGTGGTTAGAAGTTGGTACCTACTAAAAATGGTCGAACAAAGGACAACTGGCTCATGTTCAAGTCTCATTGACTGAAGAATGAAGGCTAGCTTATCTGGACCAATCCAACAGAAGATCTTCTAAAGAGCAAACTTCTGAAATGTTACTGTCGGGTGTGACAGAAAGGTGTCAGGACCAACAGGACTTTTTGGTTTGCCGTGTATGAGGCAGTATACCCATAGACTGGTCTGACATGGTGGAATAAAGATTACTTTAGTACTGCAAGTAGTACAAGCTGTGAGCGCATTTCACTTACTGCAGAGGCTACGGTATTTGCACAATTTTACAGTAAAAAATTATGCAACTCTCTGACAAAAACCTGACACAAGGGGTCTGTTGGGATCCATTTGAAATGGGTTCTGTCTGTCTCCGGGAACCCTACACTAAAGAAGCCTGGTGTAGGGCAAGACAAAGCATCAGAGGTGGATCTTAAAGCCCCTGGGCCCCAACTGAAAATCTGTAACAGCCTGGGCCCCCCCCCCCCCCTTTTCCCTCAACTACCATGTTCCATTTATAATACGGGTGTCTTCTTATGTGAAGAAGGTCTTTGAGGCGCATCAGGTACTATGAACCAGGTGCAGCTGCTACCTCCTAACCCCTGATTGCTCCACCCCTGGCCCAGTTTGATATTAGTTCACACCACCTATAAAAGTGGGGAACCCATTCCCAGGTTCTAAGCACCAGCACCAGGGTTCCAGGGCATCATGGATGGGAAAGCATCTTCCATGGACTGTTGTGATCCAGAAGCTAGGGGCATTTAGGAGCGGCTTGTGTCACAGCGACATGTGGGGTTTGACCTCTTAATTAATTTCCTTGATATTTAAGTAATCTTTTGTTTGACCTAGTTAAGCCAGCTGCAGTGCGACTCTCAGGGGCCCGCTTCTCTGTGTCTGAATTATTAATGATATTGTCCCTGATTGGGTGTTAAGTTACAGCCGGCGCTGCTGCAGGCCTCACACGTCTTACATAGGAGCTCATTTCCTAATATAAACGAATGTCCATTAAAGAGTCAGATATTTCACCGGGAAAAGTTCCATATCTGAATGTGTTACTAATCTATCTATAGATGTAGCAGAGCTAAACTTCACTCTGATGTCACAGTCACAGTGTTATCTCGTGACAAAAGCCATTGAAATCCATTGAAAATGTCAATTAACAGTTTCTTGCCATTGTTTACTTAACACGTTAGTCAGACCCTTGGTAGCTGTGCAGGAAGCAGGGACACAGACAGGATAAAGTCCGATTTAAGTATTTTTATTTCACACATATATTTAAAAGAAAAAGTATGTGAACCCTTTGGAAGGATATGGATTTCTGCACAAATTGGTCATAAAATGTGATCTGATCTTCATCTAAGTCACAACAACAGACAATCACAGTCTGCTTAAACTAATAACACACAAAGAATTACACACCATGTAAACATTCACAGAGCAGGGGGAAAAAGTATGTGAACGCCTAGACTAATGACATATCCAAGAGCTAATTGGAGTGAGGTGTCAGCCAACTGGAGTCCAATCTATGAGATGAGATTGGAGGTGTTGGTTACTGCTGCCCTGCCCTATAAAAAACACACCAGTTCTGGGTTTGCTTTTCCCAAGAAGCATTGCCTGATATGAATGATGCCTCGCACAAAAGAGCTCTCAGAAGACCTACTATTAAGAATTGTTGACTTGCATAAAGCTGGAAAGGGTTATAAAAGTATCTCCAAAAGCCTTGCTGTTCATCAGTCCACGGTAAGACAAATTGTCTATAAATGGAGAAAGTTCAGCACTGCTGCTACTCTCCCTAGGAGTGGCTGTCCTGTAAAGATGACTGCAAGAGCACAGAACAGACTGCTCAATAAGGTTAAGAAGAAACCTAGAGTGTCAGCTAAAGACTTACAAAAGTCTCTGGCGTATGCTAACATTCCTGTTAGCGAATCTACTATACGTAAAACACTAAACAAGAATGGATTTCATGGGAGGATACCACAGAGGAAGCCACTGCTGTCCAAAAAAAACATTGCTGCACATTTACAGTTTGCACAGGAGCACCTGGATGTTCCACAGCAGATGAAACCAAAGTTGAGATGTTTGGAAGAAACACACAACACTATGTGTGGAGAAAAAGAGGCACAGCACACCAACATCAAAACCTCATCCCAACTGGGAAGTATGGTGGTGGGGGCATCATGGTTTGGGGCTGCGTCAGGGCCTGGACAGATTGCTATCATCAAAGGATAAATGAATTCCCAAGTTTATCAAGACATTTTGCAGGGCGATTTGTCCACCAGCTGAAGCTCAACAGAAGATGGGTGTTGCAACAGGACAACAACTCAAAGCATAGAAGTAAATCAACAACAGAATGGCTTAAACAGAAGAAAATACGCCTTCTGGAGCGGCCCAGTCAGAGTCCTGACCTCAACCCGATTGAGATGCTGTGGCATTAACCTCAAGAAAGAGATTCACACCAGACATCCCAAGAATATTGCTGAACTGAAACAGTTCTGTAAAGAGGAATGGTCAAGAATTACTCCTGACCGTTGTGCACGTCTGATCTGCAGGTAGAGGAAATGTTTGGTTGAAGTTATTGCTGCCAAAGGAGGTTCCACCAGTTATTAAATCCAAGGGTTCACATACTTTTTCCACCTGCACTGTGAATGTTTACATGGTGTGTTCAATAAAAACATGGTGACATTTAATTCTTTGTGTGTTATTAGTTTAAGCAGACTGCGATTGTCTATTGCTGTGACTTAGATAAAGATCAGATCACATTTTATTACCAATTTGTGCAGAAATATCATTCCAAAGGGTTCACATACTTTTTCTTGCAGCTGTAAGCATAGCCTTAACAAATTGGCTTAAACAAACAAACCCTGCTCGGCTGAGCAAGTACCTAATATAAAAAGACAGTCCCTGACTATACGTGGGACCAGCTACCCGGCCCACAGGTACAAATGGTAAGTATTGGGTGGCACATGCAATACCTTCTGTAGTCCAGTAGTCAGCTTCTCCAGGTATGGCCACCCTGCTCAGCTCTAGACTGAGCTTTAAAGTAGGTCCTAATGACCAATGTGACCCGCAGCTGTGGGCTATGGAAGCCCGGGTGGAGTGAGCGTCCCACTGCCAACCTTACTCACTCCAGTATAAGCAGGTCCCAGTATGTATTTTACAATCTGTCTATGTTAGCTATGGCCAACACAGACAAAACAGTCTATCAACCCTGCTTATCCTGTGTCTGGGTTAACCCCTCAGTTCCCAAAGACACCCCCAAGGCTTACCAGACACAGTTTAACTGTTTCAATGGTAGATAACGGTTCTCCCAAACGATCTATCTATCAATCTCAGATCTTTCTTTCTTTCTTTCTTTCTTCTTTCTCCTTCCTTCCTCTCTCCCTCCTTCCCCCAGTTGTCTATCTGCCTCATATCGATGTTTGAAGTCTCTTTGTAGTATATCTCATATGTATGGAAGGCTGCAGCACACATTCCCCTTCCTCCTCCTTCTCATTGGCCACTCATCTTCTTCCTTTCTCCCTGCTTCCTCCCCCCTCCCTCCTTTCTTCCCCTTCCTCCCTCCCTCCTTCCTTCCTCCTTCCCATCTCATTCCTTTCTTCCTCCTTCTCACTCCCTCCTTCCTTCCTCCTTCCCACCTCCTTCCTTCTTTCCCCTTCTTTCTTCCTTCCTTCCTTCCTCCCTCCCTCCTTCTTCCCACCTCCTTCCTTCCTTCCTCCCTCCTTCTTCCCACCTCCTTCCTTCCTTCCTCCCTCCCTCCCTCCCCCCCCCCTTCTTCCCTCTCCTTCCTTCCTCTCTTCCTCCTTTCCCCAGTTGTTTATCTGCCTCATATTGATCTTTGATGTTTCTTTGTAGTATATCTCATACAGCTAGATGTATGAATGGCTGCTAGCCACATTCCTCCTACTCCTCCTCCTCTTCCTCTTCACTGGCAGCTCATCTTTCCGCCTCATCCTATTCCTTTACTAGCCAACAATCACAGATAGAGCATCCATAGAGCTCAACCTAATGGGCTGCAGAATCCTCAGACTACAACCCCCATCATACATTGTTGGAGCTCCCCCATCCAGCGTTCCATTCCTTACATTTCTGATCTGCTGTGATGAGGTGCAGAGTGAAATGATAGCTCCTGGGCGGTGCTGCTGTGGTGGAGGCAGCGCTCAGTGATTGAGGATCTACGCTAATCCTGCGTGCCGCAGCGTGGGGCCATCTTGATGTCAGGGTCTCTCATGCAAGTCCTATCGGGGATCCAGGCTGTAGAAAATACAGCACTACGAATGGTCAGTATTATAAGGGTCTTCAGCAAATCATATGGACCTAATGGCCTAAAGAGTATCTGCCCATGAGAGCCCTGACATACACAGACCCGGGCCCTTCATCAAACCTGAAACAGGGCCCCCAATACATGGCCACCTTACATGCCTGGTGCTCTGTATGCTCCTTTCTGTTTGCATATGGTGTACTGTCATACAGTGTTCAGATCACTGTACCATAAATAGTGCCATATACTGTCAGCACCATAGACTACAAAATGTCACTTACCTATAGTTTCCAGAATTATTGCAACTGTAATGCACTATACAGTGTCATATTACATAATAAATGATAATACCGCCATATGGTGCTCAAATAATAAAAGCACACAGAGACCAAACCACAGCTTCATACATAAACTAATCAAAAACTGGGCTGTACAAGGTCTAAATAATACCGCTATACAATGAATGATACGTTTATGGCTGCAAGCCTTGGGCAATAGGACAAAGGATTCACCCCTGATCCCGTCAGTCAGTTTATTATTCAGCATTATCAATAGGGTGGTAATATCTGTTAGTATTATGACATTAATTATATTTTTCTTCAGCAGCACCAGGTGTAAAACACTTCTCCACTCTTCAGCTTAGCAGTATTGGCCCATGATATATGCAGAGAGGACACGTCCCAGGCATAGATGTTACCCCCATGCCCCGAAATATGACCAATCCAAATGTAGTAAAGTTAGTTTTGACTTTGTCCCAGATTGTTTCTAAAATCTTAAAGGGAATTTGTCGCCTCCCCCAAAATCGATTTCAAAGTAAGCATGTCTCGTAGGTGCCCTCAAACATAACCATATATTTCATGTGAAAATCCAGTCCTGTAATCCTGAGAAATGCTTCTTTTGATTATTTAGGCAAATAAGGTTTTTGATGCACCCTGCACAGGGCAGCTTTTTTTGGTGCATTATTGTTGAACCAGTAACATCGCCCAGTGGTTTCCAATCTTGCAGGAGATTACAGAGCCACTGGCGGTGAAGCAACGGAATCCAGGTGCACCAAAAAGAGTGGTCCCTAATGTGTGCCAGTACTAAAAATACCCCCTTATAATGTGTGCCAGTACATAAAATACCCCCTTATAATGTGTGCCAGTACATAAAATACCCCCTTATAATGTGTGCCAGCACATAAAATACCCCCTTATAATGTGTGCCAGTACTAAAAATACCCCCTTATAATGAGTGCCAGTACAAAAAATACCCCCTTATAATGTGTGCCAGTACAAAAAATAACCCCTTATAATGTGTGCCAGTACAAAAAATACCCCCTTATAATGTGTGCCAGTACAAAAAATACCCCCTTATAATGTGTGCCAGTACAAAAAATACCCCCTTATAATGTGTGCCAGTAGAAAAAATAACCCCTTATAATGTGTGCCAGTACAAAAAATAACCCCTTATAATGTGTGCCAGTACAAAAAATAACCCCTTATAATGTGTGCCAGTACAAAAAATACCCCCTTATAATGTGTGCCAGTACAAAAAATACCCCCTTATAATGTGTGCTGGTACAAAAAAATACCCCCTTATAATGTGTGCCGGTACAAAAAATACCCCCTTATAATGTGTGCCAGTACAAAAATACCCTATAATGTGTGCCAGTACAAAAATAACCCCTTATAATGTGTGCTAGTACAAAAATACCCCCTTATAATGTGTGCCAGTACAAAAATAACCCCTTATAATGTGTGCTAGTACAAAAATACCCCCTTATAATGTGTGCTAGTACAAAAATAACCCCTTATAATGTGTGCCAGTACAAAAATACCCCCTTATAATGTGTGCCAGTATAAAAAACACCCCCTTATAATGTGTGCCAGAACAAAAATACCCCCTTATAATGTGTGCCAGTATAAAACTACCCCCTTATAATGTGTGCCAGAACAAAAATACCCTGTTATGTGTGCCAGTACAAAAATAACCCCTTATAATGTGTGCCAGTACAAAAATAACCCCTTATAATGTGTGCCAGTACATAAAATACCCCCTTATAATGTGTGCTAGTACATAAAATAACCCCTTATAATGTGTGCCAGTACAAAAAATACCCCCTTATAATGTGTGCCAGTACAAAAAATAACCCCTTATAATGTGTGCCAGTACAAAAAATAACCCCTTATAATGTGTGCCAGTACAAAAAATACCCCCTTAAAATACCCCCTTATAATGTGTGCCAGTACAAAAACTACCCCCTTATAATGTATGCCAGTACAAAAAAATGCCCCCTTATGTCTGCAAGTAGAAAAAATACCTCCTCTTAGAGCCCCCAGTAGAGCTAATGTCTCCATAGTGCTCCCTATAATGTGTGCCGGTACAAAAAGCTCCTGTTTAGTGCCTCTAGTAGATGACCCCATAGTGCTCATCTCTTCCCGCTTCTGAAACAGCATGGTGCCAAATGAAAAAAACATTTTTTAAACTTACTGCCATGCGGCTTTCAGTGATGCGGTGCAGGCCCCTTCCGGCCTGTATCCTACTCTGTATGGCTCAGGTGGCGCGAGGATGTGCCCGTGCCAGCCTGAAGTCTACCAGAGGAAACTGAGAAGGGAAATGTTGTTCTCGTGCCCCGCCTCAGCATTCAATTGTATCGCCATCCTGAGGATGAACGCTTTCACTTGTCTCCAGGTTCTTAATTGGCGGTACGCCCCTGCCTCTTGTTCTCAACTCTGTGTTTATTGTAGCACTCCTGAGAGCTCCTGCAATTCCTTTTTATTATATTCATGTACATAGAGGGCAGTATTATAGTAGTTATATGCTTGTACATAGGAGGCAGTATTATAGTAGTTATATTCTTGTACATAGGAGCCGTATTATAGTAGTTATATTCTTGTACATAGGAGCAGTATTATAGTAGTTATATTCTTTTATATAGGAGGCAGTATTATACTAGTTATATTCTTGTACATAGGAGGCAGTATTATAGTAGTTATATTATTGTATACAGGAGGCAGTATTATAGTAGTTATATTCTTGTACATAGAAGGCAGTATTATAGTAGTTATATTCTTGAACATAGCAGCAGTATTATAGTAGTTATACTGTTGTACATTGGAGGCAGTATTATAGTGGTTCTTATCTTGTACATAGGAGCAGTATTATAGTAATTATATTCTTGTGCATAGGAAGCAGTATTATAGTAGTTATATTTTTGTACATAGGCGTCAGTATTCTTGTAGTTATATTCTTGTACATAGGAGGCAGTATTATAGTAGTTATATTCTTGTACATAGGAGGCAGTATTATAGTAGTTATATTCTTGTACATAGGAGCAGTATTAAAGCAGTTATATTATTGTACATAGAAGCAGTATTATAGTAATTATTCTCTTGTACATAGGAGGCAGTATTGCAGTAGTTATATTTTTGTACATAGCAGCAGTACTATAGTAGTTATACTCTTGTTCATAGGAGCAGTATTATAGTAGTTATATTCTTGTACATAGGAGCAGTATTATAGTAGTTATATTCTTGTACATAGGGGCAGTATTATAGTAGTTATATTACTATACATAGAAGGCAGTATTATAGTTCTTATATTTTTGTACATAGGGGCAGTATTAGAGTAGTTATATTCTTGTACATAAGAGCAATATTATAGTAGTTATACTCTTTTACATAAGAGCAATATTATAGTAGTTATATTCTTGTACAGAGGAGCAGTATTATAGTTGTTATATTCTTGTAGATAGGAGGCAGTATTATAGCAGTTATACACTTGTATATAGGAGCAGTATTATAGTAGTTATATTCTTGTACATAGGAGGCAGTATTATAGCAGTTATATTCTTGTACATAGAAGCAGTATTATAGTAGTTATATTCTTGTACATAGGAGGCAGTATTATAGCAGTTATATTCTTGTACATAGAAGCAGTATTATAGTCGTTATATTCTTGTACTGTACATACTGTAGGAGGCAGTATTATAGTATTAGGGGCGGTATTATAGTTGTATGTTTGTACATAGCGATCAGTAAGGGTACTTTCACACTTGTGGCACAGTGATCCGGCAATCTGCATGCAAACGGAAAGCATTTGAAGACTGATCCAGCTACTGATCCATCTTACAAATGCATTGCAAGAACGGATCCGTCTCTCCTTGTCATGCGGAGAGATGGATCCGTTATATATTTTTGTTACATTTTTACCGGTCTGTGCATGCGCAGACCAGAAGGACGGATCCGACATTGCAGTATTTTGAATGCTGGATCCGGCACTAATACATTCCAATGGGAAAAAATGCTGGATCCTGCATTCCGGCAAGTGTTCCGGAATTTTAGACGGAGAAAATACAGCAGCATGCTGCGTTATTATCTCCGTTCTGAAATGTCAAAAAAACTGAACTGAAGACATCCTGATGCATCCTGAACGGATCTCTCTCCATTCAGAATGCATGGGGTTGTGACTGATCAGTTCTTTTCCGGTACAGAGCCCCTATAACGGAACTCTATGCCGGAAAAGAATAACGCTAATATAGTAGTTACTGTACGTTCTTGAACGTAGGGGCAGTATTATAGTATTTGCATTCTTATAATAATTCTTCATGTTACTTTTGCAGATCGTGTAGTTGCATTCATTCATTCATTCACATAACTCTGTATTAACGGTAAATATCCCAAAATACAGGCAATTATGAAAAAAGAATCAGATTTTTTTGTAACTGTAAGTGATGCCACTACCTACCTAATTGCTTCTTTATTAGGAAAGTTGCTTGTTTCCCTGAGAGCAAAATGTAATTAACTTTTGTTTATCCCTGTATCTTCCTTTCTGCCCTCCAGGACGTAATTATTTTCATTGTTGTAAGAAGATGGTGGCCGAACATTAGCAATAATTAGAGCAGATGGCAGGGAGGAGAGAAGACTTGTGCCGAGCGTTTTGTTATAAAAATAAAAAGGGCTTCTACAGCCATGTATTGTGTTTCCCGTCAACTTCGTGGGTGGGGGGGTGGGGGGTCCTTGTGTTTTTCAAGAGGCTACAGAGAATTCACATCGTGCCGTTAATGGTGGAGATGAAGTGTTCGGAGTCACGGTCCGGAACATCAGGAAATAATGCACTACATTCCATCACGTGAAATGTTAACCTTGTCATACCGCCGGCTGGGGCCAGGAACACTTGCTTTTTGTGTGATGGTTAAATGGCAATCTGTCAGCACACTCCACCGGGCTCCGAGCATGAGGAGCGTCAGCACAGCGGCCTCCACGTTGTCGAGCACATGACAACTTAGTTCACAGGTCATATCACCCGGAGGGGAATTGTATTATTGTTATTTTATTATTCTATTATACTGTTGTATTGGGGTTTGATAATCTGACTCTTAAAGGGATTTTTAAGGACTGTAATATTAATGATCTTTAAAGGGGTATTTCCATTTAGAACATTGGGATGTAGGATATGCCCCCAAAGTCTGTAGGTGCAGGTCCCACCTCTTAGAATGGAGCCCGCAAAGTGGCCGCCCTCTATTCATTTCAATGGGACTGACGAAAAGAGGTCAGCGCCCCCCTCTGCAATTTTCGGAAATCCCATTGAAATGAATGGGAACCGCACTGCGCTCCATTCACTTCCTCTAGGCTTACGGAATTAGCCGAGTGCACAGCTCAGCTATTTTCAGCAGTCCCAAAGGAATCAATGGAGAGAGGCCACACATACGTGTTGCGTCCTCCGCCACTTTGTGGGCTCCGTTATTAGGATAGGTGCGGCTCTCGCCTCACCTCAGGCATATCCTAGCTATGTGCCCCCAATTTCTAGGATGAGAATACCCCTTTAAGGGTTCGATTCCCAACTCTGCTGCACCAAGGGGTCACATCCCCATACTTCTCTGTGCCTAGTATTGTATCTCAGTCCTATTTACTTAAAGGGGTCATCACATGATGAATGTAAAAAATGAAAATCAGACATTACTAAGAAAGCTAAAACCAGACCTGTACCTCACATGGATCCAGAGATCTCCCCATTCATTCCTACATTTATATCAAGCTGGCAGCTCAGGAGGCGTGTCCTTTCTGCTGCAGCTTGGGTATTTACTCTTTCTGCTTCAGCTTTCTCCCTCTCACAGCTTAGGAAGCAGTTGAAGGATGAAACTGAGCATGTGCGGCCATCTCAGAACGCCGGACAAAGAAATAAGAAAAACAACAGCAGGTGGCGCTATACAGATACAGTTTTTTGAATAAGTCAGTGGCTATTTAATATTTTTAAATACATGCAATTACAAAAGTATTCAGATCCAGGTGCTGGTTTGAAAACTGTAGAATATATTTTGTGGGACAACCCCTTTAAATGGGACTGATTTGCTGTAAACTAAAGAACCAAGCTTGGACACTTCCAGATGTATGGTACTGCACCACAGTGCTTCATTCAGCTTATTGGCAGGTCTGGGCGCTGTGAGTCAAACCTCCACCGATTACAGTACCCTATCCTAAGGAGAGGCCTTCAATGTTACAGTCTTGGAAACCCCCCCTTTAAAAAATTCTTTGTTTTTGTTTGAATAAACCTCTTTTTTATATGTCCCAAGGGGTATTCCTTTCCCAGATATTGATGGCATGTGCACAGAATAGGCCGTAAATGTCCAATAGATGAGGAATAGTGGATCCAACCTCAAGAAAGCGCACTTATCTCAAGATCCTCCATCCATCATCTTGTGGTAGCTGTGAATGAGCTATGCCATTTTGGGAGACCCCTTTGTGGATGGAAGTCAGCAAAATTGGGACTCTCCAACATTTATCCCTCATGTATGAGCATATTGACAGTGGGTTTCACTTGGATGACAGCTGGACATAAACCTCCACTGGTATCAATAGGTGGCATGGTAACGATGGCGGTTGTCCACATGAAAACTGGGCTTCATCTATAGTAGTTGTCTTTCCCGGGTAATAATAGCGTCACCGGGTACTCAGATAACCCAAGACTTACAGTAGAGCCGACCTATACAGAAGCAAGCTTACCGATAGATGACAGGAATGATGATGGCAACCGTAGGACGGATATGGCAGTCCAGCAATGAAGCAGACGGGAGATGGGTGACTGAATTCAGGTAGACAGCAGATGAATACAGGGAAGTTAATATAAACTTAGTAAGACAACCGAAGATGAATCAAAAACCAAATGCAAAAAAAGAAAAAAAAAGTTGTTTCCCAATGGATTGTGTTTATTTTCTAACAGAAAAGTTCAATGCTGGCAGCAATGAAAGGTCGGAGGACCACAGATTCCAGGAAATACTGAAACAACATAAATAAACTGGAGCCAGATACTAGGAATATGAGGAATCTGGAAAACCAATGCACAGAGCCTCTGCTATACCCAGTAACCGGAGAGGAAGAATGAACCTGAACTCTCATTTGTGTGTTTGAAACTTCGCACAGGACCTTTTTCATCTGTTTAGCCTACTTTCACATCTGCATTTTCCGGTTTTGATCTGTCATAGGATCTCAAAACCGGAGGAAAACGCTGCTGTTTTGTCCCCATTCATTGTCAATGGGGACAAAACTGAACTGAAGGGAACGGAGTGCTCCAAAATGGATTCCGTTCCATTTTGTTGCGTTTCCATGACACACACAAAAGCACTGCAAGCAGCATTTTTGAGTGTGTCATGGGCTACTGAGCATGACAGATGCGACATGAATCACAATGTACGTCAATAGTGACAGACAGGGGTGTAACGATCGCGGTCGCAGAGGGTGCGACTGCGACCGGGCCCTGCGGGAGCAGGGAGCCCGCTGCACTCATATGTAATGGGAGCGCTCTAACGGGGCCCCGTCAGAGCAATCTTCCCCCGTCAGAGCGATCTTCAGACATGTGACATATGCGTCCCCGGCGCAGAGATATGAGGGGGCGCAGAGGCAGGAAGAGCGCTGAGGCAAGAAAGGGGAGGGGGCACTCACCCGGCAGTTCTTGTCATTGCCAGGCAGTTTGTCCACCTCCCTTGAGCCCTCTCGCCTCCCTGCTTCACAGTTCTTCTGAGCTCCAATGCTTCCCCTGCAGGCCGCACATCGCACTGCTGGCTGTGGGAGGAGCGCTGAAAGCCCAGGAATCGGCCTTCAGCACAGCCAGCAGCACGTTGTGAGTGTGGGATCGCGTCATCAATAGAGTTGAGCGAACTTCTGTTTTAAGTTCGGCTTCCAAAGTTCGGGTTCGGGTTATCCAAGCATCCCGTTATAGATTCTGCTACCACGGACCATAACGGCATTTGGAATCCATAAGGGGATTCTTCAATGAACCCGAACCTTGGACACCGTCACGTGATCAGTGCAGGGGGTGTGGCTCAGTACTGGATTAGATAAGAGGTGGTAGCCTACGACCTCTTATCCAATCCAGTACTGAGCCACGCCCCCTGCACTGATCACATGATGGTGATGTCACCCCAGGTCCCTCAACCCGTGTTCCAAATGCCGTTATGGTCCGTGGTAGCGGAATCCATAACGGGATGCTTGGTTTACCCGAACCCGAACTCTAGTCATCAAGGTAAAAAGGTAAGTATGTGTTTTTTTTACATAAAGCTGCAGACTGGAGGCAAAAGGGGGCAAAAACTAGAGTGAGGGGGCACAAAAGTGGGCATCTTTACTGAGGAGGTGCCTAATCTGGAATAACTACTGTGAGAGGGCACATATGTGGGTATAACTACTGTGAGGGGGCACATATCTGGCCATAACTACTGTGAGGGGTCACATATCTGGCATAACTACTGTGAGGGAGAACAAATGTGGGCATAACCACTGTGAGGGGGCACATATCTGGCCATAACTACAGTGATGGGGCACATGATCTGGCATAACTACTGTGAGGGAGGCACATATCTGGGCATAACTACTGTAAGTGGCACATATCTGCCATAACTACTGTGAGGGGGCACATATCTGCCATAACTACTGTGAGGGGCACATATCTGGGCATTCCTTTGATATGTTATACAGGTATAGATCAGAAAGATCTAGTCTTATCACTGCCTACATGGTCCAAAAATGTTGTGGCATAAATGCTCCAAATCAGGCACTCACTAAACAGATCTTTTCTCTTGACTTACCAGAAACTCCCCAATACGTCTTTATCCTTGGCCTTCTTGCCAAACACTCAACAGCTAGGGAAAAAAGCGGGACCAGCCTACCACTAACAACTATCACTAAGGACTGCCAGTTAACTATTATAATACCTATATGTAGCTTTTTGTTAGGTCAGTGATTTGTGCTGCTGCCATGCTACTCACCATGCTGCCCGATGTCACCTGTAGTCTCTTAATGGGCCAGTTAAATCCTTCTCTAGTCAATGACTGAGGATCCCTGAGCATGTAAGGCACCCTCTTCAGGCAGAGGGTGCCTGAGCTTTATGGTTCCCTATATGTGTTTGGAAGACTTGTGCTTTAGTGATTCTCTTGCATTATCCTGCATTATCCACTCTATGTTCCTGATGTGCACCCTGTGTCAGGGTCTCAATAACTTGTCATGTGGCCTTGAGCATCAATTACAGCGACGTCTCCTGCTGGTCAAAAGGCGACTTACTTTCTGCTGAGGCATGGCATGCCAGTCTTGGGTGGCCCTCAGGTCATTGAGGTTCTGGGGTACAGAGTTATGAGCCTCTCCACAGTGACTCAGCTGATCTCATAGGTAGTGGTGCACCACCAATGAGGCCAGGTGAGGCGATCGACTCAGGTAACACCAGGAAGGGGCAAGAGGGGGGAAGCTGAAGGGCAACGAGCAATAAGTAGTGTTCAGCGAACAGTTCGATCATAGTTCGGGTTCGTACCGAATTTTGGGGTGTCCGGGACACGGACCCGAACCCGGACATTTTCAAAAAAGTTCGGGTTCGTTGTTCGGTGATTACTTCCCGCTTTCTGAAGGGCTGCACAGCAGCCAATCATCTAGCGTTTTACTTCTTGCCCCTAAGAGCCCATCACAGCCATGCCTACTAATGGCATGGCTGTGATTGGCCAAGTGCAGCATGTGACCCAGCCTCTATTTAAGCTGGAGTCACGTAGCGCCGCACGTCACACTGCTCTGATTAGTGTAGGGAGAGGACACAGCTTCTGTGAGGGCGAGATTAGGCAGGGAAAAGTCAGCAACAGCACCTAATGAACGGATCGATCTACAGCTGTGAATGATTGAACTTCTGCTAGTTACTTGCTCACTGGTTTTTAGGCTGCACAGAGCGTTTTTCTGTCACTTATTTTCTGGGGTGATCAGCGGCCATTTTTTGACTTGTGGTGCACCAGAACAAGCTGCCATCAATCCATCAATACTAGTTTTTTTTTTTTGCTATATCCTACATCAGGGGCTTGGCTGTGCTAATTGTCACCCCTAGAAACTCAGGGTAGCAATTTCTATATTTTATTAAGGGGTTAAATACAATTGCCCAAATACCAATCCCCTAAATCTGGTGTTCCAGCTTTGGCTAGACAAGTATAATACTGTCTGCTGTCTGGAAAAGGATAGATTATTTTATGTGGTGAAATTCAATTGCCAAAATAGCAATACCATAAATCAGTGGTTTCAGCTGTGGCTGGCAAAGTATAATAGTGTCCGCCAAAACATATATTTTGTTTTGGGGTGAAATTCAATTGCCAAAATAGCAATACCCTGAATCTGGTGTCCCAGCTGTTGCAGGCCAAGATTCATAGTGTCCGCCAAAACGCATATTTTGTTCTAGTGTGAAATTCAATTGCCAAAGTAGCAATACCATAAATCAGTGGTTTCAGCTGTGGCTGGCAAAGTATAATAGTGTCCGCCAAAACATATATTTTGTTCTGGGGTGAAATTCAATTGCCAAAATAGCAATACCATAAATCAGCGGTTTCAGCTGTGGCTGGCAAAGTATAATAGTGTCCGCCAAAACATATATTTTGTTCTGGGGTGAAATTCAATTGCCAAAATAGCAATACCCTGAATCTGGTGTCCCAGCTGTTGCAGGCCAAGATTCATAGTGTCCGCCAAAACATATATTTTGTTCTGGGGTGAAATTCAATTGCCAAAGTAGCAATACCATAAATCAGTGGTTTCAGCTGTGGCTGGCAAAGTATAATAGTGTCCGCCAAAACATATATTTTGTTCTGGGGTGAAATTCAGTTGCCAAAATAGCAATACCCTTAATCTGTTGTGCCAGCGGTTGCAGGCCAAGATTCATAGTGTCCGCCAAAACATATATTTTGTTCTGGGGTGAAATTCAATTGCCAAAATAGCAATACTATAAATCAGTGGTTTCAGCTGTGGCTGGCAAAGTATAATAGTGTCCGCCAAAACATATATTTTGTTCTGGGGTGAAATTCAATTGCCAAAATAGCAATACCCTGAATCTGGTGTCCCAGTTGTTGCAGGCCAAGATTCATAGTGTCCGCCAAAACATATATTTTGTTCTGGGGTGAAATTCAATTGCCAAAATAGCAATACCATAAATCAGTGGTTTCAGCTGTGGCTGGCAAAGTATAATAGTGTCCGCCAAAACATATATTTTGTTTTGGGGTGAAATTCAATTGCCAAAATAGCAATACTATAAATCAGTGGTTTCAGCTGTGGCTGGCAAAGTATAATAGTGTCCGCCAAAACATATATTTTGTTCTGGGGTGAAATTCAGTTGCCAAAATAGCAGTACCCTGAATCTGGTGTCCCAGCTGTTGCAGGCCAAGATTCATAGTGTCCGCCAAAACGCATATTTTGTTCTAGTGTGAAATTCAATTGCCAAAATAGCAATACCATAAATCAGTGGTTTCAGCTGTGGCTGGCAAAGTATAATGGCGCCGCCAAAACATATATTTTGTTCTGGGGTGAAATTCAATTGCCAAAATAGCAATACCCTGAATCTGGTGTCCCAGCTGTTGCAGGCCAAGATTCATAGTGTCCGCCAAAACATATATTTTGTTCTGGGGTGAAATTCAATTGCCAAAATAGCAATACCCTGAATCTGGTGTCCCAGCTGTTGCAGGCCAAGATTTATAGTGTCCGCCAAAACATATATTTTGTTCTGGGGTGAAATTCAATTGCCAAAATAGCAATACCCTGAATCTGGTGTTCGAGCTGTTGCAGGCCAAGTGTAAATCTGTCCATAAAAGGATACCTTTCATCCAGGACCTAAATACTAGCCTTAAAAGAGATATTCCCCTAAATCAGTGGTTACTGCTGTGCCTGGATTAGTGTAATACGCTACATAAATAAATAGGCAGATAGTGTTAGGTGCCTGTAAAAAAAGGCCTGAATTTGAAATCAATACATTGGGCCAAATATTTTTTTTCTTATTGTGGTGCTTGGTGAACGGTAACAATGAGGAAAACATTTAGTAAGGGACGCGGACGCGGTCGTGGTGGTGTTAGTGTACCCTCTGGTGCTGGGAGAGGACATGGCCATTCTGCCACAGCCACACGTCCTAGTGAACCAACTACCTCAGGTTCCAGTACCTGCCAGAATTTACAGCGATATTTGGTGGGGCCCAATGCCGTTCTAAGGATAGTAAGGCCTGAGCAGGTACAGACGCTAGTCAATTGGGTGGCCGACAGTGGATCCAGCACGTTCACAACATTATCTCCCACCCAGTCCTCCGCAGAAAGTGTACAGGTGGCACCTGAAAACCAAGCCCATCAGTCTGTCACATCACCCCCATGCATATCAGGGAAACTGTCTGAGCCTCAAGTTATGCAGCAGTCTCTTATGCTGTTTGAAGACTCTGCTGGCAGGGTTTCCCAAGGGAATCCACCTAGCCCTTCCCCAGTGGTGGAAGACATAGAATGCACTGATGCACAACCACTGATGTTTTCTGAAGATGAGGACATGGGAATACCACCTCATCGGAGTCCGCACGTCTCTGATGATGACGAAACACAGGTGCCAACTGCTGCGTCTTTCTGCAGTGTGCAGACCGAACAGGAGGTCAGGGAGGAAGACTGTGTGGAAGACGATGCAGGGGACGATGAGGTCCTAGACCCCACATGGAAGGAAGGTCGTGCCACAGACTTTCATAGTTCAGAGGAAGAGGCAGTGGTGAGACCGAGCCAACAGCGTAGCAAAAGAGGGAGCAGGGGGCAAAAGCAGACCAGCCGCCGCCAAGAGAGTTCGCCTGCTACTGGCCACCGCCACCAGGAACCGAGCACCCCAAAGGCAGCTTCAAGGGGTTCCCTGGCATGGCACCTCTTTAAACAATGTGCTGAGGACAAGACCCGAGTGGTTTGCATGCTGTGCAATCAGACATTAATGTTCTGAACCTTAGCACAACCTGCATGACCAGGCATCTACATGCAAAGCATGAACTGCAGTGGAGTAAACACCTTAAAAACAAGGAACTCACACAGGCTCCCCCTGCTCCATCTTCTGCTGCTGCCTCGGCATCTTCCTCCGCCTCGGGAAAAATGTTGGCACTTGCCGCCCACCAAACAGAGGATGTGCCACCGACACCACCACCTGCGTCACCAAGCATCTCCACCATGTCACACGGCAGCGTTCAGCTCTCCATCTCACAAACCTTGGAGAGAAAGCGTAAATTCCCACCTAGCCACCCTCGAGCCCTGGGCCTTAATGCAAGCATTTCTAAACTACTGGCCTTTGAAATGCTGTCATTCAGGCTGGTGGACACAGACAGCTTCAAACAGCTGATGTCCATGGCTGTCCCACAGTATGTTGTTCCCAGCTGCCACTAATTCTCCAAGACAGCCGTGCTTTCCCTGCACAACCAAGTATCCGATAAAATCAAGTGTGCACTGCGCAACGCCATCTGTGGCAAGGTCCACCTAATCACAGATACGTGGACCAGTAAGCATGGCCAGGGACGCTATATCTCCCTAACTGCACACTGGGTAAATGTAGTGGCGGCTGGGCCCCAGGCGGAGAGTTCCTTGGCGCACGTTCTTTCTGCCGCCAAGGATCACAGGGCATCATTCTTTTCCTCCTGTAGCCTCCTCCTTCTACTCGGCTTCCTCCTCCTCTGCTTCCACCAGCTCATCCAGTCAGCCACACACCTTCACCACCAACTTCAGCACAGCCCGGGGTAAACGTCAGCAGGCCATTCTAAAACTCGTATGTTTGGGGGACAGGCCCCACACCGCGCAGGAGTTGTGGCGGGGTATTGAACAACAGACCGACGAGTGGTTTCTGCCGGTGGGCCTCAAGCCCGGCCTGGTGGTGTGCGATAATGGGCGAAATCTCGTCGCAGCTCTGGGACTAGCCGGTTTGACGCACATCCCTTGCCTGGCGCATGTGCTGAATTTGGTGGTGCAGAAGTTCATTCACAACTACCCTGACATGTCAGAGCTGCTACATAAAGTGAGGGCCGTCTGTGCGCGCTTTCGGCGTTCACATCCTGCCGCTGCTCGCCTGTCTGCGCTACAGCGGAACTTCGGCCTTCCCGCTCACCGCCTCATATGCGACGTGCCCACCAGGTGGAACTCCACCTTGCACATGCTGAAGAGACTGTGCGAGCAGCAGCAGGCCATAGTGGAGTTTCAGCTGCAGCACGCACGCGTCAGTCGCACTGCGGAACAGCACCACTTCACCACCAATGATTGGGCCTCCATGCGAGACCTGTGTGCCCTGTTGCGCTGTTTCGAGTACTCCACCAACATGGCAGGTGGCGATGACACCGTTATCAGCATTACAATACCACTTCTATGTCTCCTTGAGAAAACGCTTCAGGCGATGATGGAAGAGGAGGTGGCGCAGGAGGAGGAGGAGGAGGAGGATGAGGGGTCATTTTTAGCACTTTCAGGCCAGTCTGTTAGAAGTGGCTCAGAGGGAGGTTTTTTGCAACAGCAGAGGCCAGGTACAAATGTGGCCAGCCAGGGCCCACTACTGGAAGACGAGGAGGAGGTGGAGGAGGATGAGGATGAAGCAGGTTCACAGCGGGGTGGCACCCGACACAGCTCAGGCCCATCACTGGTGCGTGGCTGGGGGGATACGGAGGACGATGACGATACGCCTCCCACAGAGGACAGCTTGTCCTTACCTCTGGGGAGCCTGGCACACATGAGTGACTACATGCTGCAGTGCCTGCGCAACGACAGCAGAGTTGCCCACATTTTAACGTGTGTGGACTACTGGGTTGCCACTGTTAGTGATAGTAAGATACGCGAGTACAAGCGCACGCTGGTAGAGGCGCTCCTGAGAGCATTCCCAAATGTCACAGGGGAACAGGTGGAAGCCCAAGGCGAAGGCAGAGGAGGAGCAATGGGTGGCCAACGCAGCTGTGTCACGGCCAGCTCCTCTGAGGGCAGGGTTAGCATGACAGAAATGTGGAAAAGTTTTGTCTCCACGCCACAGCTAACTGCACCACCACCTGATACGGAACGTGTTAGCAGGAGGCAGCAATTCACTAACATGGTTGAACAGTACGTCTGCACACCCCTCCACATACTGACGGATGGTTCGGCCCCATTCAACTTCTGGGTCTCCAAATTGTCCACGTGGCCAGAGTTAGCATTTTATGCCTTGGAGGTGCTGGCCTGCCCGGCGGCCAGTGTTTTGTCTGGACGTGTATTTAGCACGGCAGGGGGCGTCATTACTGAAAAACGCAGCTGCCTGTCCACAGCCAACGTGGACAAGCTGACATTCATAAAAATGAACCAGGCATGGATCCCACAGGACCTGTGCCTCCCTTGTGCAGAATAGACAATTATAACTGCCTCCCCCTCAACCATGTATTCTTGTACTCCAGGGCACTTCTTTATTGAATCCTCATTTTTTTAACTTTACCATGATCTTGCGGTGCAACCCAAAGTTGAATGAACCTCTCCTCTGTCTGGGTGGTGGGGCCGAAATAACTGAGAGTGGCCTTCTCCGGTGATGGTTGATATGACGCATGATTCCTTGCTGTGGGACCTCTCTCCTCTGTCTGGGTGCTGGGCCGAAATAACTGAGAGTGGCCTTCTCCAGTGGTGGTTGATATGACGCATGATTCCTTGTTGTGGGACCTCTCTCCTCTGTCTGGGTACTGGGCCGAAATAACTGAAAGTGGCCTTCTCCAGTGGTGGGTGATATGACGCATGATTCCTTGCTGTGGGACCTCTCTCCTCTGTCTGGGTGCTGTGCCAAAATAACTGAAAGTGGCCTTCTCCAGTGGTGGGTGATATGATGCATGATTCCTTGCTGTGGGACCTCACTCCTCTGTCTGGGTGCTGGGTCCGAAATAACTGAAAGTGGCCTTCTCTAGTGGTGGGTGAAATGACGCATGATTCCTTGCTGTGGGACCTCTCTCCTCTGTCCGGGTTCTGGGGCCTAAACAACTGAAAGTGGCCTTCTCCAGTGGTGGGTGATATGACTTCTTATTCCTTGCTGTGGGACCTCTCTCCTCTGTCTGGGTGCTGGGGCCTAAATAACTGAAAGTGGCCTTCTCTAGTGGTGGGTGATATGACGCCTTATTCCTTGATGTGGGACCTCTCTCCTCTGTCTGGGTGCTGGGGCCGAAATAACTGAAAGTGGCCTTCTCCAGTGTTGGGTGATATGACGCATGATTCCTTGCTGTGGGACCTGTATCCTCGGTCTGGGTGCTGGGCCGAAATAACTGAAAGTGGCCTTCTCCAGTGGTGGGTGATATGACGCATGATTCCTTGCTGTGGGACCTGTATCCTTGGTCTGGGTGCTGGGCCGAAATAACTGAAAGTAGCCTTCTCCAGTGGTGGGTGATATGATGCATGATTCCTTGCTGTGGGACCTCTCTCCTCTGTCTGGGTGCTGTGCCGAAATAACTGAAAGTGGCCTTCTCCAGTGGTGGGTGATATGACGCATGATTCCTTGCTGTGGGACCTCTCTCCTCTGTCTGGGTGCTGTGCCGAAATAACTGAAAGTGGCCTTCTCCAGTGGTGGGTGATATGACGTATGATTCCTTGCTGTGGGACCTCTCTCCTCTGTCTGGGTGCTGGGTCTGAAATAACTGAGAGTGGCCTTCTCCGGTGGTGGGTGATATGACGCATGATTCCTTGCTGTGGGACCTCTCTCCTCTGTCTGGGTGCTGGGCCAAAATAACTGAAAGTGGCCTTCTCCAGTGTTGGGTGATATGACGCATGATTCCTTGCAGTGGGACCTCTCTCCAATTGATATTGGTTAAATTTTATTTATTTTATTTCATTTTAATTCATTTCCCTATCCACATTTGTTTGCAGGGGATTTACCTACATTTTGCTGCCCTCTATCCCGTTCCTGGACTATTTTACAGCCTTTTTAGTGCCTAAAAGTTCGGGTCCCCATTGACTTCACTGGGATAAAGTTCGGGTCGAGTTCGGATCCCGAACCCGAACATTTTCGGGAAGTTCGGCTGAACCGAACCGAAACCGAACTTCCAGGTGTTCGCTCATCTCTAGCAATGAGCGCTTTCATTGTGGCAAAGGGGTTAGGTTAAATTGGCAGGGGATTTAGGTCTGGAGAAAGTGCAGGCCACTCCATTAGAGGTCCCCCAGTCTCCAGCAGCCGTTCCCTAATAATGCGACCTTGATGAGATGGTGCATTGCGCTCCATGAAGATGAAATTAGGCCTGTGTTGTTCATGCAGAAGTAAAATGACTGGATTAATGATGTTAGGCTACTTTCATACTTCCGACAGCAGAGTCCGGCAGGCTTTTCCGGCGGGGGAACAGCCTGCCAGATCCGTGCTTACGCTAGCCCACCGTGCAGCCAGAAGTCCTCTCCGGCCACATTTACTATAATGGGGGTGGGCCGGAGGTCCGGCCGCAGCACAGCAAACAAGCCAAGAGGCGTCCGGAGAAAAACAAAAACTGTCGCATGCCGCAAGTGTGATAGTAGGTTTATTCAAGTAGTATAGGCTTGTCACTGTACCATTCACAAAGTGTGGGAAGTTCTGTATCGACCAGACACACCTGCCCATACTGTAACACCACCACCACTAAAGGCTTGTTTGGTGACAACAGTGGCTGATGCATAGCACTCTCCTTTACGTCTCCAACATCGTTGGCAGCCATAATTTCTGTTCAGCATGAATCAACTTTCATCAGTGAACAACACTGAGGCCCCTGGTCCCTCATCCAGCATAGATGCTCCCTGGCCCATGTAAGACGATGACGCCTGTGCCTGGTGGTGTGGTCAGGTACCCTTGCAGGTCGTCTAGCGCACAGACCACACTGATATAAACAGTTTTGAATAGTCTGACGTGACATTTGGGTGCTTCTCACCTCCCTTAAATGTGCCTGGAGTTGTGTGGCATTCACCATCAGGTTCCGCAGGGTATTGTTCACAATGAAGTGGTCATCAGTGTGGGATGGGGCCAAAGGATGTCAACTTCTCTGCCTTTCTGTGACTCTTCCAGTCTCTCTGTATCTCTGTTGCAACCTGCTAATGACACTCCGACACTGTAAGCTCAGTGGCCATTTCCGTCTGAGAACATCCTGCTTGAAGCTTCACAATGACGAGGTACTGTTGATCAATTGTTAAGTGTTGCCTTGGCCTCATGATGTCAAAATGTGAACAGCATGATGAGGAGGACTGTTTAAATACCAATTCTAATTGAACCAGGAAATGTATTGAGCGATTCATGGATCAAACACCTGTTGTGAATTTTGCCGTTAAGCTCCTTGTTAGAGAACAGCAAGTTGTGTAGAAAGTAACATTTAACAGTTGGACATGTGTATTCAAACGTTTAGATAAGGTCACATTAAGTTCACCTTTAGAGGTTAGAGTGCATTTTAGGTTCATCCTGAAATTTTACCCACAAGTCAAATATCCCTAACTTTTTATGAGTATATATACCATATTTTCTGCCCTATAATAACAAAAAAAAATATTAGACCTCAGATCAGACCACCAATGTTAATCAGACCTCAGCTCAGAGCCCCAATCAGACCCCCAATGTTAATAAGATCCTCAATCAGACCTCAGCTCCGACCCCAATAACACCTCAGATCAGACCTCAGATAAGAGCCCCAATGTGACCGACCTGACTATTCGGAGTCCTTTACTATTCTAAGAGTCAGTGCCTATTCTAAGCCTCCCTGCCTAGTCTAAGGGTCTCTTCCTATTCTAAGAGCCCTTGCCTATTCAAAGATTTCTTGCCGATTTAAAGGACCCACGTATTTGATCTGTTACTAGCAGTGATCCCTGCAGACCTCATTTCTATCGTCCCAGTGTTACTAACTAATCAGTGACCTGCTGGAAAGATAGAAAATAGGAGGAATGCTGCCAGTGATCAGCACTGACAGCATATCAAAGAGACTCAGAACAGGCAGGGACTCTTAGAATAGGCAGGAACTAGAGATAAACGAATTTCTTGAACTTTGTTTCAGGTTTTGTTCGACCGAATCAGTCAGAAATCAAATCAAAGGCGCTCCAGTTGGCCTGTAAATTGATGTATGACACTGAAAGGTCTCCTAGGACTCATATTTTTTTCTCTCGTCTTTATTTTTGAGTTTTCTTTCTCTCTGTCTCCCCCTTTCAAGCTTTTTAATGCAAAAATAATGTCAGTGTGACACTGACGTACAGTGTATAGCAATGGGTAAACGCATGGTTGACAGTGTTAACAAACCATGTTTAAAAGCACACTGTGCCACTATGCTACTAATTTACTAAAATACAATTATTTGCGCACTTCTTAACTATAGAAAAATTGCAACATGTTTTGGGAACCAGCAAAAAGGTGCAATTGGATGTCCACTGGGTGCAAAACAATGATACGCTGCTATTGACGCATTAAAATATACTTGTTGCACATGGATAAACTAGAAGCTTTGCAGAAAGTTAGAAATAAAAAGGCACAACTGCTCAGCGCATGCGGCAAAATATATCCTGCTGGTGATGCTGGGAAATATACCTTTTGTACACTTATAAACTGTAGAACACGTTTTTGGACACAAATGCTGGCTCCTGCCCATAAAAAAGAGCACTGCCTCTTTATAAGCTCATACCTTGTGCAGTGCAACACATGAAGCTATGAGCCAAGCATTGCTACAGACATACAGTACACTAACTGCCCTATCCTGTCCCTAATGATAAAACCTGGCTCTCTACCTAATAGTATCTTATTCACAACCCCTACCCTGTTCCTGCAAGACCCTAAAACGGCTGGCTTGTGTGTCTACTTACTGTATCTGTCAGAGACATCACAGACATGTCCTATCCCATAAGGGGCTGAGCTCATACTGGGGTCTGTGTTTCAGAGCTAACATAGGAGAATTTTTGTGAAATTTGTGACAAACCTAATTAGTTTCGATTTGCTCATCTCTAGCAGGGTCTCTTAGAATATATGTACGAAGGCAGCAACTGGGGCAGGGAGAGGAGAGACAGGCTGAGAAGCCTTTTCATCCAGCCTTTCATGTACTTTCACTTTCACACTTGCGGCAGAGTGTTCCGGCAAGCAATTCCGTTGCCAGAACACTCTGCTGGATCCGACAATCTGGATGTAAACTGAAAGCATTTGGAGACGGATCCGGGTGCGGATCCGTCTCACAAATGCATTGCAAGAACGGATCCATCTCTCTGCTTGTCGTGCGGATAGACGGATCCGTCTTGTATTATTTTTTCCGTTTTAAGTGTCTGCGCATGCGCATACCGGAAGGACGGATCCGTCCTTCAGGTATTTCTTAATGCCGGATCCGGCATTAATACACTCATATGGAAATGAATGCCGAATTAATTCTGGCATGTGTTCAGGCATTTTGGATGGAGATAAAACCGCATCATGCTGCGGTATTTCCTTCGTCCAAAACGACTGACGGTGACTGAACAGATGACATCCAGATGCATCCTGAACGGATTTTTATCCATTCAGAATGCATTGGGATAAAACTGGTCAGTTCTTTTCCGGTATTGAGCCCCGACAACGGAACTCAGTGCCGGAAAAGTTTGCCGCAAGTGTGAAAGTAGCCTTACAGTTAACCTTTCTTCGTAGCAACATTCAGTTATAGGGTTGCTTTAAGGTCGATTTTGTAATAAAAGCTTGCATATTTCTCTAATCAAGTAGATTACTAAATTTCTTAAAACCAATTTGCCTCCACATTAAAAAAATAAAATGACAGTTAACACGTTAAACAAAAGTTGAAAACCCCATTTACACTCCCAGCACCGTGATACTTTGTAACAAACCCTAAGCTTGAGCACAGCTAAGGCCTAATATACACGTCCGTAGTGTGTTGGGGATCCGCAACACACCTTGCCACCAGCCCTATAGAGATGCCTCTACTTGTCTGCAATTGCGGGCAAGAATAGGACATGCTCTATATTATTGCGGAGCCGCCGGCCGGAAGATCGGCGGCGTGCTCCGGGGATGCGGAGCGTACAGTGTGTGCTCTCCGCATCCATCACGTCCCCATTCAAAATGAATGGGTCCGCACCCGTTCCGCAGATTTGCGGAACGGTTGCGGAAGAACATTGCGGACGTGTGAATAGGGCCTAATTCAGGATTCAGTTTTTCTGCCCCAGAATGCAAAAAAGGGCATTTATTTCTCATTGACAGCAAGCAGGGATCTTTAAAACGGTAAGGAAGTGAAGCACAAAGAATATTACAACGTTTCTGAACTTTTCAATGATTGATACAGGACAAAATACTGGACGTAAGAGGTCATTTCTATATTCGCAGGACGCATATGAACACAATCTTTAATACATTCTCCGTGTTCTCTTATTTCAGGGCGACAACGTCTCCTTTCACTTCTGCAGCCTGTGGTCGAAGAATTGCACATGGCCTTCTGGTTACCCACCGCTAGATGGCGACAATGTCACAGTAGAGAGAGGTCGGACCCTGCTGCTGGATGATCGCACCGCTCTTCTCAACCTGCTTCATATCAAAGGTTTTCTTTTTTTTAAATATATCTCTTCGCTTTAAGAAGGAACCTTTTGAGGCTCCGTGTACTGATCCTATTCTGAGGATTTTCACAAGATACAGCTGCTGTCTCTTTTGCATCGCTAGCTTGCCCCGTTTATGAATAATATTGGTTCGAGGTGATTGATAATACTCCCATGCTGCAGATTAGAAATTCACTTTCTCGGCTTGAAAAATATGATTATTTGCCCTAAAAGTAAATAATTTACACAGGCGTAATGCAAATTGCATTAAGGAACGGAAGGTGAGGTGAGGATTGACTGGCGCCGTCACAAGCTATTAATGTCTTCGGCATTTCTAAGCAGGAGGAGAGATCAGTCATTCACGGGGGGATAGCTGCTTCACAGATTTTGGGTCCTCGCTCTTAACCCCTTACCACACCACCATGTATATGAGCAGCCATCACCTGCAACCAGGCAATAGCTAATGCTAACTGCTGGGATCAGACATGACTCCCATCCCTTCAACCCTTTACATGCCTTGGTTGGTAGCCTCTATTTGACCTTTACGCACCCCCATAAAGAGATTGGTCCTTAAGGGCCATTTTCGTCATTTACATGTATTGTCAAAGCCATCATTTAAAACAAAAGTGCTAAAAGGGTTAAAAAAAAAAAAAAAAGCATCACAACTCACCTCCACGGATCCCTAGTCGCTGCTTTTCCAATGCTGCTCCTGTCTCATCTGCTTTCCTTGCCCTGGCCTGGCTGAAAATGTCAGGAAATACTTGCTCAGGTCAGTGATCGGCTAAGGGGGCCTTTTTTTAGGGCATTTCTGGCATGCCAAGCCGGGACAGGAAGTGGAGATCAGAGGAGACCAGCCTCAGAATGTCAGCGGCAGAGGATCAGTGGAGGTGAGTAATGATAAAGAACTTGGTCACAGATCACCGACCGCGATCGTCTGTGTAAGTCATGGTTGTTTGTAAGGAAAAATGGGAATGCATAATAATTCAGGGAGCTGGAGACCTGGGACCTGCTCCATAGTCCCCAATATAAGGGCAGAGGGGAACCATTAGGGTGTATGATGCCCACTATACTGCAAATGCTGATGTGGTACGTCAGAGCTGCATAAGTAATCTCCTCACAATTGTCTCACCTTCCTTTACTTGAGACGTCTCTAAAGAAAGTAAACAGGAGACACAAGAAACTCTGAAACTTTCAGGCAAATTTCTCGCTTATAACAGAGCAAGGTACAGTGCCCCCATAACAGTGACATCCACAGTGCCCCCATAGCAGTGACATCCACAGTGTCCCCGTAACAGTGACAACCACAGTGCCCCCATAGCAGTGACATCCACAGTGTCCCCTGTAACAGTGATAACCACAGTGCCTCCATAACAGTGAGAACCACAGTGCCTCCATAACAGTGACAACCACAGTGCCTCATAACAGTGTTATCCACAGTGTCCCCATAACAGTGACATCCACAGTGCCCCCATAACAGTGTTATCCACAGTGTCCCCATAACAGTGACATCCACAGTGCCCCCATAACAGTGACATCCACAGTGTCCCTGTAACAGTGACAACCACAGTGCCCCCATAACAGTGACATCCACAGTGTCCCTGTAACAGTGACAACCACAGTGCCCCCATAACAGTGACATCCACAGTGCCGCCCATAACAGTGACATCCACAGTGTCCCCATAACACTGACATCCACAGTGCCTCCCATAACAGTGACATCTACAGTGTCCTCATAACAGTGACATCCACAGTGTCCCCGTAAAATTGACATCCACAGTGTCCTCATAACAGTGACATCCACAGAGCTCCTATAACAGTGACATCCACAGCGCCCCCATACCAGTGACATCCACAGTGTCCTCATAACAGTGACATCCACAGTGCCCTGATAACAGTGACATCCACAGTGCCCCTACTACAGTGACATCCACAGTGCCCTGATAACAGTGACATCCACAGTGCCTCCATAACAGTGACATCCACAGTGCCCTGATAACAGTGACATCCACAGTGCCCTCATAACAGTGACATCTAAAGTGCCCCCATAACAGTGACATTCACAATGTCCCCATACCAGTGACATCCACAGTGTCCCCATAACAGTGACATCCACAATGTCCTCATAACAGTGACATCCACAGTGCCTATATAACAGTGACATCCACAGTGCCCTCATAACAGTGACATCCACATTGCCCCCATAACAGTGACATCCACAGCGCCCCCATAACAGTAACATGCACAGGGTCCCCATAACAGTGACATCCACAGATCCCCCATAACAGTAACATGCACAGCGCCCCCATAACAGTGACATCCACAGTGCCCCCCATAACAGTGACATCCACAGTGCCCCCCATAACAGTGACATCCACAGTGCCCCCCATAACAGTGACATCCACAGCGCCCCCATAACAGTGACATGAACAGGGTCCCCATAACAGTGACATCCACAGTGCCCCATAACAGTGACATCCACAGTGCTTCAATAACAGTGACATCCACAGATCCCCCATAACAGTAACATGCACAGGGTCCCCATAACAGTGACATCCACATTGCCTCCATAACAAGAAAAACAGATGCTAAAATAGTAACATACACAATGTTTCAATAAATACAACTATCACATATACTGCATGATAGAAAGAAAGAAACATTTGATTTTTCTTAACTCGATAGATAGATAGTTAGATAGATGCTGTAGATAGATTGATAGATAGATATTAGATAGATAGATAGATAGATAGATAGATAGATAGATGCTGTAGATATATAAATAGATGCTGTAGATAGATAGATAGATAGATAGATAGATAGATAGATATTAGATAGATAGATAGATAGATATGAGATAGATAGATAGATAGATAGATAGATAATATTGATAATTCATACTTTGCATAACTGATACATAGAAATGAATAAAACACACATTTGAAAAGCACTACTACTCATATTAATAATAATAATAATAATACTATATTATATGATTCTTTAATAATACACACATAAGTTCCATATTTAATAGTTACATGATTTAATTAGCAAAGAAAATAATGAGAAAATGACTACTCATAAAAGTAGTGCGTGCGGCTGTCTCCATGTCCATACTTATTTCACTGCCTCCATGTAATTCACCCCCATTACAGTACTTTAGTTTATTTTCCCGAAACAATTAAAATAACCCAGCACCATATACAGGTTTTATATGTATAAAATAAATAAATAAATAAATAAAAGCTCCGGGGATAAAAACATATACCATCATCAACAACGTCAAGGAAAAGTAAAAGGTGCTGTATGGTTGAGTGATTTTATTTTATTGGAAATGGAACATGCTGCCCTCTGTCCAATTAATCTCTGTGCCACAGAGCGGCTGCACACAAAGAAATCCACACTCAAGATAATGACTATATGACATAAGTTGTACAATGTGTGTGTGTGTATATATGAATATTCGCAGAGTGACCCGGGGGATACACAGAGAGACGTATAATTTGGGAATATGTATTATTGGAGAGATGTCAGGGAGATAATGTATTTTCAATAACAGGGACAGGGCAGGGACTCATTCACATTTTCTTGCCCCGGTTTGTGATGAATTGTTAAATGTATCATTCAATATCATAGCAAGTAATGCGTGTCCCCCTCCAATATATTAACCGCCCCCGTAACCCATTTTACAGCTGTATTGTCCGGTAACGATTTATAATCCCCTCACTGGAAGCAACTTCTCCTCTCATGCATTCAGTTTCTGCAGCAATTCCGTCTCGCTGATGTTGTAAGCTTTTGTCTAATTTCAGCCGGATTCAGCCCTGAGGTGCTTTTGATTTATTCAGGAGTTAAACAGTTAAGATAAGCAGATACGTCGTGCGGGATGCACTGTGGGAAAATCCTTTTTTTTTGGGGGGAAATATCCTTGTTTTTGTTTATTTTTTGTTTTATTCATTTTTAATTAATTGAAAATTATTAAACTTATATTTAAAAAATAAATAGGAAAATAAAAATGCTAACTTTTTTTATTGCTTTTCTAATGCTATTAAAAATTAAATATAATAAAAAAACATGGATACAAATGTATAGATAGTACAAGAATATGTGCACCATACATATAAAATAATATAACTGTATTTTGTAGAAGATAGCCTTAAAATGAATATATTTTTTCGTTACAAAAAATTTAAAAATCATAAAAAATGAAAGGATAGATAGACATTATAAATTATGAGAAAATTAAAAAATTCTTTTAAAAGGGAATGAGAAAAATGCGTCATTGTTTAAAGCAAGTTTTTAAAAAATATTTTTAATTATCTTTATTTTTTCCATGTCACTATTTTTGTAAAAAATAAATTAATAAACTTAAACTATTGCTTTTTAAATTGGCCATTGAGCCTCATGAGTGGGGTGAGAGGTAGGCAGAGTAGGCAGCCACCTAGGGCACCAATGGGGAGGGGCGCATTTAGAAAAATGGAGGGATGTAGCGAGGAGAGGCTGTGAGAGACATGCAATAGCATAGTCTACCCATCCTATATTAAGAGCTGCACATGTATGAAGGAAAAATAATTAGAATATGTATTTTAAACAAGTTTGCTAGGGATTAATAGGCAAAGAGATGGAGGGCAGGAGGTTATTAGCTTAAAGGGAGTCTGTAAGCAGTTTTGACAATGCTAAACTGTTGACAGCACTAAGTAGGGGCTGGGGAGAGCAGTATAAACATACTATTTAATATAAGCTTTTATTATCAGGAGTAGTGAAAATATGAACTTTTATTCTGCCAGCTTCTATTCCTTAAGTGGAATGGAGATGGAGCTCAGTGAGGGCAGCATAGTAGAAGTGATAGGTTCCCTTTAAGGAGCAGAATTTGGCAGAATAAAGTTTCATATTCACACTACTCTTGATAAAAGCGCCATAAAAAGTATCATTGTTCCCTTACCTAGAGCTGTCAGCAGTTTAGCATGGCCAAACTGCTGACAGACTCCGTTTAAGAATTGTCCACTAAGGATCAAGGCTGTGGGGGTGCTTTCTGAAACCCATTCCTTGAGTTTATCCGACTTCTTTCGCGCAATCCCGACAATCGTCAGCCACATTGGGCTTTGTAATATAGCCTAAACTCCTCCAGTATAAAATCTGGAGCAGATAGCATACAGTAGGACTGCAACATTGAGAAAAAGCTTCTCCTCCCCCTCTCTGCGCAGTGATAAGTCACAGAGCACGCCCACTACACTGCAGTTCTCTGATATCCAGGTGTTTGTGGTGGTGTAGATTTCTGTTACTTCTGCTGCAGAAGTTCAAGCAAAATGGCTGCCTTGACTCTTATGTAAACAATACAAAAAACGTAAAAAAAAAGTTTTTTAGCGTATGCTTTTAAATCGTGAAGAAAAAAAAGGAGAGAAGTCGAACAAAAAATTACTTTCTTGCTTTTCCTTAGTCAATAAGTGACCCTATGTGATCTCCACTACCCTGCTATACGTAAGCAGATGCATTAGAAAACGAGACATTGCTTCTTGGCATCAAGATGTGCATTTAGGTATCTCAGGGTCCTGCATGGCACAGCACATAATAAATAATTCACTTCTGTGTAGCAAGGAACATCTTTTTGGCAGCTAAAAAAGGCTGTTTGTTCCAGATCAGATTTGGATCACAGGACTGAGGAGACAGATATTCTGAGATTCAGGCTGCAGTCGAGAGGACGCTTTTCTAGACAGACCTTAAAATGCAGATATTTTTCTCAGTGCATTTTAAAAAGGCTGCACAGGTTTAGAAGAAAATAAGACGGACACTTCTTTGTGTAGCCTTTGGTCGTATTATGAAGCCCTGCAATGTTTAAAGGGGTTATCCGGGAATTATTTTGAATGGCCACGGCAACCTGGCTTAGAATGTGAACAGGACTGGTTGCCACCACTTGGAGAGTTCATAGAGAGGGAGGGGACAGGGCCTTATTACACACTACACTGCTGCACAATGGATGATAATTTCTGCCTTTGATATGCCATCATGGCTGAGCAGCCTGACAGGAACACTCACCAATATGTTGTGTATGCAAGTATAAGAGCATAATATGCACAAAAGCACCACCATCTCACCCCACTAGGAAGCTCTGCTGGGGCCTCACTACATTGCTGTACAGTAGATGATGGTGATGGGATCCTTCCTATAATATGGCATCATGGTTGAGCAGCCTGACAGGAACACTTACCAATATATAGCATATGCAACTGTCAGAGCGTAGGGTATAGTGAGGCCCCACCTCCTCACTCCCCTAGGCAACCAGTCTCACATATTAGGAAAGGTTGCTGGGAACCATTTAAAATCATCCCTGGAGAATCCTTTTCACTGTTACAGTACAGTATAATATTCTACATCTAATATTCTCCAATTTTTATCTATTATAATACTACCTCCTACATACCAGAATATAACTAATGCTTCTATGTACAAGAATATAACTACTATAATACTGCTCCAATCTTCAAGAATATAACTCCTATAATACTGCCTCTATGTACAAGAGTATAACTACTATAATACTGCCCCCTATGTACAAGAATATAACTACTATAATACTGCTCCTATGTACAAGAATATAACTACTATAATACTGCTCCTATGTACAAGAATATAACTACTATAATACTGCTCCAATCTTCGAGAATATAACTACTATAATACTGCTCCAATGTACAAGAATGTAACTACTATAATACTGCTCCTATGTACAAGAGTATAACTACTATAATACTGCTCCTATGTACAAGAATATAACTACTATAATACTGCTCCTATGTACAAGAGTATAACTACTATAATACTGCTCCTATGTACAAGAGTATAACTACTATATTACCGCCTCCTATGTAAAAGAGTATAACTACTATAATACTGCTCCTATGTATAAGAATATAACTACTATAATACTGCCTCCTATGTACCAGAATATAATTACTATAATACTGCCTCCTATGTATAAGACTATAACTACTATATTACTGCTCCTATGTACAAGAACATAACTACAATAATACTGCCTCCTATGTACAAGAATATAACTACTATAATACTCCTCCTATGTACAAGAATATAACTACTATAATACTGCCTCCTATGTACAAGAATATAACTACTATAATACTGCCTCCTGTGTACAAGAATATAACTTGTACATACCTGACCATTATATCACCTTTAGTACAGTTAATGGAGATTTTAGATTTGTATTCATCAGTATTAAATAATTAAAGTGGTTGTCTCATCATAGACAATGGGGGCGTATCGCTAGGATATGCTCCCATTGTCTTATAGGTGTGGGTCCCACCGCTGGGACCTGCACCTATATCGAGAATGGAGCCCCGCAAGGTGGTTGCTTAAAGGACTCCGGTCCGGCCGCCACCAAGCTGGCTCCCCATAAAAGTGAATGGGAGCGCACAGTGCATGACCGGCCACTGCTCCCACTCACTTCTACTCACTTCTATCCTAACAATATGCCACCATTGTCTGTCATGAGACAACCCCTTTAAGTAATAACAATTAAAAGAAAAAATAGAAAAAGTACAGTAGTTTACATTAAAAAGTACACACAAGGGAATCATCCACTGATATCCTGAGCATGCATTTCCAGAGAGTGAAAATTATCGCAAGTAATGGTCTCACCACTATAGTGGCCGATTATGCAACCCAGGACAGACGGGCCTGATGTCTTTGACTCCTATATGACCTCTCTATGGGCCATTTCCTTGCCTCTTTGCTTGGTAACAATGCAGCCCCTACAAATACCAGGGAGCTGGACCAACCATTACTAGACCTCATGTATTCAATTCTATTTAGCAACTGCATATTCTGCCTATATGGGACCTCAATCTAGCACTTAAAGGGTTTTCCAGAATTTAAAGGGGTTAGGATATATTTCATGCTAGGATAGTGTAAGAAAATTTAGACTTTTATACACATTTTATGCACATTTATAGTCACAGCCGCACATTCATAAAGATAGCATGCAGAAAGCAAACAAAAAACGTATGGCAGCACACCATTACACATGCAAACAATAGAACTAAGGATTAGGGATTATTCTGGATTAAAGTGGTACTATACCTACTATACATAAAAAATGGAAGCTCATTTTTGATCAAACGTGTGTCGGGACCATCTACTGGCATCAAGATGGCTTCTGCAGATGGGTACCTCACACTACCTAAGCCTACCATGTTGAGGGTGCCCTGAACATTGTAGGCTTAGGTTAGGCCCAGGAGAAGCAGTTTTGTTAGTGGGCCCGACACACGTTTGATCAAAAATATGCGCAAAGAGCTTCGAGTTTTTATGTATAGTACCACTGTAATCTAAAATTATCACTAATCCTTAGTTCTATTGTTTGCATGTGTACCCGTGTGCTGCCATACACTTTTGTTCACGTTAGGATAGACCATCAGTGTTAGAACAGTGGATCTACGACTCCCACTACCCGTGACTATTAGCTCTTCTGATTTTGCTCCCGCAGAATAAACAGACGCCGGAGCTGCATGGCTCTGTGCTGCGGCATACATTTTATAATGAATTTAATATGAATGTAATACGCATGTTTCCAACAAGATAAGGACCACCTAAATGGGTGGGAGGAACAGCTAGAGCAGAGGAAAAACCAGCTGCAGCAGAGGAGTGCACAGTTCTGGCTTCAAGGAATATGTAGTTGCCAATTTCATGCTCACGACAGGTCAAAAAACACCCCTTTAACATTTTTGGTAACTGGATTTCTGTTCCTCTTCATGTGTCCAGAAGGTTCAATTGACATGCTTAACAGCTTGGTACCTGATGGGTCATGGTTTTGAAGGAGTTGTACAGAAAAATCAACAAAAAAAGTCAAATGTGTTGCTTTTAATAATAGTAGTCACCCAACCCCCTTCTACTTACCTTTTCCAGTGGCCCTTTTCTTCAGGTGGCCTGCCTTGGGCACTGTGGAGACACATCATAAGGGATCATCAAGATGAGGGCAGACCTAAATCTTCACAATGGGACCATGTGGGTTGGTACCTTACCAATGGGTTGGTAAGGAGAACAAGGTGGATCATTAGTGTCAGATGTAGACAGTTGCTAAAAAGCTTGACTGGACATATCAGCAAGTATCAAATGTCCATGACCGCCTTATCAGAGATGTCATAAATGTCAGATACGGTATGGTCAAATAGACCTTATATGAGTTTAAAATCACCATCTAAATCAATATCTACATCCTCTGGTGAATATACGTGAAAACATTGATGTGGATGGTGAGTTGAACCAAATGTCTTAGTATATTAAAGTTCTATTTTAACATTCTTCAGGTAGATTTCTGTGATCTTCCTGGTCATAGATGTTTAATGACCGATATAGACAAGTTTGCTGAGATCTGTCTTTGGCCTTCAAACATTTATATATGGTGTGAAGATTAATCAGTAGCAGAACTTGCCAAAATAACCTTTAGTAGTAAATGGGTTCAGGAAATGAAAAGGTTGTGGTGAATAAGGGCTTTCACCCAGGAGAGGACTAAGCATTTGACCAATGTTGACAGAAAAGTGGAACAGTCACTGATTCATATGGTCCGCCTCCTATGATATAGTCAACCAACCGAGAAGTCTGATTTGCTGACCAATAGTTAAACAACCAGTTAACCAGCTGCAGGTGTACGCTCCATTGAGTGCGATGGGTGATGAAGGGCCAAAACGAGGAAGCAGTCCTGATAATTTAACCCCAACTGAGTTATAACTTTCTTCATCTGTGTAATGTGGAGGGACTGGCCAAGCATGTAGTAGACAAAATAGGGGAAGGGGTAAGCAGCACTCCAGGTCCTAATTTGGGAACAGGTCAAGTAGAGCTATGGTATAATAGGTTGGTGCCCGCGGATGGGGATCCTGGCTCGGGGTCCCGTCAAGTAGCAAAAATAGAGAAATCCACAGCACTCTTCAATTTATGTGAAAAAACTGGTTACTTTATTAGTAACAGCAGCATACAGATAGCAATGTTTTAACCATCCCTGGTCTTTATCAAGCTTGATAAAGACCAGGGATGGTTGAAACGTTGCTATCTGTATTCTGCTGTTACTAATAAAGTAACCGGTTTTTTCACCTAAATTGAAGAGTGCTGTGGATTTTTCTATTTTTGCAAGCATGTAGTAGGAAATTTCTTAGACACCAAACTTACAGAACAATGATGCTTTATCACTACACAGGTCTTTACCAGGTTACAGTTGAACACTTCAGTAGAACAGCGAGCAACAGTACAGTAACTGACCCGAAACAGTTTTAGAACAACAGTCTCTCTCAGGTACACATTGTGGTACCCACATGTGTGTCTCCTTTAACAGTCTCTGGAGTTCTTCACATAACATAGTCTCTGTGCTCATTTACAACCACACCGTTTCTGATGTCTCAATTAATCAGACATCTGGGGCCTCAGGTGCCTCCTGCTTTTTGCTGGACTCCTCTGCAGACAAGCCACCAGTTACTTTGTTGCTTATCATGCTGGCTGGCCGCTCCCTGTAGCCTCAGGCTCTCTGATCTGTTACAGTGAACTAACTAATCTGGGAGTGATGCAATCCATAAGCAGGCTCTACTACTACACTATGCCAAGACCAAAAGTCCCCGCACCGGACCCATACTTTTTCCGCTTCTCCTGGTTCTCTTCGGTGCTCTGCACCAGACTATCCTCTGCTATGCACTTTATATCCCATCTTACTTCAGATTCCATCCACTTCATGTGCTTCTCAATCTCTCCCCCATGAGTCAGCTTCTCTCATGTAGTGCCCTTTAGAACAGCCTACACATGTCATGGGATAAACTTGAAGCTTCTCATCCATGGACCAAAGGTGATGGCCTTATAACTTTGTGACTGTGATACTGTATGTCAGGAGTAAGGAGAATGGAGCTCTATTTTGTTCCAAGAAAATACCCACTAGACTGATGGCATGCCAAATTAACATTTTACTTAAAGGGGTTGTCCACTCTTTTACAAGTGATCAGCACCTGCACCAGTCAGCTGTTTTGCAGTAGTTCCTGTGCCGGAAGTCACACTCCAACTACACAGCTTCATCCATTGTGCATTGGACGAAGCTGGTTATTGGACAGTTTTAACCCTCCGGTTTAAGAAAAAAAAATCACATGAACTAGGGAATAAGCATCAAGAAAGTTAATTATCTTCTAAGGATACTTTATGAAGATGTAGAAATTATTCCCTTTAAAGGGCTTCTGTCACCCCCCAAAAGTCATTTTTCTTTTTTGTGCTTACTAAAATCCTTATAGGGCGATTATTCTATATATACTGTTTTTACCTTTTTCTCTCGGTTATTTTCGCTAAAAAACGCACTTTTTAAATATGTAAATTACCTTGCTACCAGCAAGTAGGGCGGTTACTTGCTGGTAGCCGCCGCATCCTCCTTTCCAAAAAACGCCCCTCCTCCTGTTGAGTGACAGGGCCAGCGAGCGCTCTCCTCCTCTGGCTGGCCCTGTCTCAGTTCCAAATCGCGCGCCTGCGCCGTCCCAGTCTTCAGTTCACTGAGAGGAGGACGCTGCTCGGCCGCTTCTTCCTCAGTGCGCCTGCGCCGATGACGTCACATCTACACCCGGAAGAGAAGTCGCGCGATTTGGAACTGAGACAGGGCCAGCCAGAGGAGGAGAGCGCTCGCTGGCCCTGTCACTCAACAGGAGGAGGGGGCGTTTTTTGGAAAGGAGGATGCGGCGGCTACCAGCAAGTAACCGCCCTACTTGCTGGTAGCAAGGTAATTTACATATTTAAAAAGTGCGTTTTTTAGCGAAAATAACCGAGAGAAAAAGGTAAAAACAGTATATATAGAATAATCGCCCTATAAGGATTTTAGTAAGCACAAAAAAGAAAAATGACTTTTGGGGGGTGACAGAAGCCCTTTAACCTTTAAAGCGACCCTCTGGTTCAAGAAAAAAACTTCATATTAAGCGGGAAATGAACAGATCACTTACATTGGGACCTCCTTTTCATCATTTTAGTAATTCCTGGGCTCTTCTTCTGCCATCCATGATGGCCTCACTGTATCTCACTGCAAAGAAAATAAAATTGGGAGTCAGTCAGCACATCCCAGTTCTCAGGTGCACGTTGCCATGGCTGAAAGCACAAAAGCAAAAAGCAAGCAATGCAACAGCACTCTGCAAACACAAATAACAAAGTAAATACAATTGTGCCATACTTACTATAAAAAATGTAAATGTCACGGTAGGTGAGGGAAGGGAAGAAAGCCAAATACAACAACAGTAACAAAACACCAGACTAGGCCCCAAAGCTAGGGAAGAAGGAAAGGTCACCACCTGACAATCCCTGAGCCTTTCCCTGACTGCTGACACCATGAGCAAATCCTAAAGGTGGAAGTACTCATGCGCTGGAACCTAAGTCCTGCTGAAACTGAAACAAACCCTCAGCTAGGGAGCATGAGATAGACAACCGGTTCCTTCCACCGTGAAGGAACCAGCGTCTCCCTGAGGCCTAGTCAGAACACACAACAAATAGGAAGGAAGGAGAACTTAGCTTTAGATGAACGAGGAGCAGGAGATCCACCAAACACTAGCTCAGAACTCCAGGAGGAAATATAAACCGCAAGGGCTTCAGTGAGAGGCGGGTTTAAATAGAGCCACTAAACAGCTTATGAGCAGAACCTGTGGAGATGTGGGATCCTGCCCACAACAACAAACAGCAAGGAACAAGAGAAAGATCTGTCAGATAGACTCACGTGCAGCAAGTCTATCAGATCTTCTTAGGCTTCTCACAGGCGGTGACAGTAAAATTCTAATTCTGCGTTATAAATGTGAAATTCTTGGCAGATACATTTGGTACAAAATTATTTATGCCCGTCTGCCAGCATCAAGGCAATCTCATTATGACAGGAACCTAACACTAAATACCACAATTTACTGGTGCCATAACGGCCTCCATTACTTTCAGACTATCTGGTGCATGCTATGCATCAGTAGAGCAAGCCACTTCCTACTTGTCCAGTCCGGCACTTGGATTAGCCAGCACTATGAGCAGTGCTGTCTCAGGGCAGCAGAAAGTATCTTGGGCTACCAAATGCACAGTGTTCATCGGTCATCTGAGAAACCATCGTGGATGGCAGAATAGGGGGCTGGAAATTGGTTTGTCATCAGCTAAAAAGAGGAAAAGGAGGTCACCACATAAGTTTTCTGTTCGTTCCCCAGGTAATGTGAAGTTCTTTTTTGAGCTGGATGAATAATTTCTACATCTTCATGAAGTATTCTTAGATGATTAATATACTTGATGCAAGAAGGCAAAAATCTAAGTAACTCTTTAAAGGCTATGTACACCTTCGGAGGTAATTTTTTTATGATTGTCTTTTACTCATTTTTGGCTAAAAATCGTTTTCTCAATTGGTCTTCATTAAAAAATATTGAGCTATTCTGTTACAAAGGGTTAACTGTTTTTCTAGTTGTGTGACTGGTACTTTCACTTTGTGATAAACCTTATTTCTAAACTACTAAGAGGTCTTAAACACTTACTTAGAACTCAGCTATAATAAGTGTTTAGGAGGTCAGAGAGCAGAGATAAAGACTCCATCTTTATCTAGAGCATCTCAGCTATGTACAGAAAAAATGACTCCATATTTTTTTTCTAATAAATACCAATTAAAAAATATTTTTAGCTCAAAATGAACAAAATGCAATAATAAACAAAAATTGCCCCCAGAGGTGTACATAGCCTTTAAAGGTGGTCTTGTTGTTCTTCTACCATCACTACTGGTGGAAGTCCATGTGCAGCTAACCCCTGAGTTGCTGGTGCAGAGGATAAGCGTGGTAGTGGCCCTGGTGAGCTGTTGTGTCACAGTGTACTCCCTCAGACCGTTGCTCCCTGGGGATTGGTCCAGTGAAAAGTTGATTTGAAGAATGAGGCCAGAAATAAATGTATAAAAGTCTCTCTTCACTTAGTGCAAAATATAACCTCTGTGAAATCCAGCAGTATTAAGTACAAAGTGCGGTTTCTGGCACCAAATGAGGGTATAAGGTGGCTGGTTGTGTGGCAAATTAGTAGTACTTGCAGGCATTTGTGGAGATAAGTGTCCACTGTTGATCTGGCCTGGTGGTTATTCTTGGTGATGAGTGTCTAAGCCGTAGTCCCTCAGCTTCAGCAGTGTCTGTAAAAATGTATTTTCACTGATTACTCTGCCGTCTTGGCACACTGATGCTCTCTGGAAGCAGTGTTCTGAATACTGAAGAACTCTCTGGAGTGTTGACCTCCAAGGAGAATTAGATACGGTTCCTAGGAGCTCAGGCATGTGCTTCTCCCTTCCCTATCTGAACTGGAACTCTCCCTCCTGGCAGGAAGCAGGACCATTCTACTCCTACCAAGAGGGGAGGAGAGGGACAGGGTGGTTATCCCTGCTCCTGCCAACCATAACCAACCTTACCTTCTCTTGCTGGAATAAATGGCCAATTCATAAGAACAACATAACATTACATAAGAAAACATTAATAATTGTAGATACTCCCATGTCTGGAGTACTGCACATGCCAAAATAAATAACGTATATTTATTTTCCACTCACTTTCTGAACCAGTATAAGATTAAAATAGACACAAGAGGAGTCACTTATGTTGCCAAAAGTCGTTAGACTTACCCCGAAGCTTCACTTTTGGGCAAACTTTGGCCGTCTGTCTCAGTACAAACCCCTGAGAGAAAGCTGTGGCTGTCTTAACTCCCAACTTATTCTAGACTCTCATCTTCACACTTCAACCCGTCCTCTAATGATCTCGCATTCAGAGAACATATTTGAGTGTTTATCACAGCAATGTACACTATATCATAACTAACCATTCATGAAGGAACCTCATTTAGCAAGATGACACATTTTCTTAACCAGCCCCTTCCTCCCGTTATTTAATCTGCTTCTCTCCATTAAGAATCTGTTAAATTGTCCGACATTCCCTCTGTAATCCATAATCTAGTTATAGCGAGACAGACGTGTCTCAAATCATCTAAGTCTAACTCAGATCATTAGAAGGAAAGGAGTAAAACTAGAATAAGAAACTGAAAAATGACATCAACTATGATCATGAACCAGTATTTATACACTGTGTCCTGTATACATAAGACAAACATAAAGAAAGCGCTCAGTATATGAAATATACAAACCCCCATCAGAAAAAAAAAACGTAAGTTAGGGCTCATGAACACAACCAGGCCGTGTTTTCCAGTCCGCAAAACACAGATGCCGGCCGCAATTTGGAGAACGGAACGGGCGTCGCATAATAGAAATGCCTATTCTTGACCGTACAACGGACACATCATTATGGTTCTCGTGTCTCCTATCCATCAAGGGGGTCTGATAATATGTTTACGTTATGATGTTGTGGGTAGGTTGTAGGTAGAGATGAGCAAAAAATTTGATTTGCCCAATTCGCCAAGAAATTCGACTCGTTCCGAATTAATTTGTCACAAATCGCTATAAACCAGGTATGCCCAGCCCACTCTGCCTAATGATATTCTTTCCACTTGGTGGCCCAGTCTCAGTGTGAAGGAATGGAAGGTATCCCTTTTCTCAACCTCCGTCAGTAAATTTGCATCGGCAGCCAGGCATTTAAAAATGGCGCCCTCTGGAAGATGCAGCAGGCCCCATGGCTGCCGGGTGTCTACTATTTTAAAGAGCAGACACCCAGCACTAATGTCCGCGACTGGCGGTAATGCCGGTCGTGGACTTTTAATCCATCAGATGCCATGATCATTGAGGTGTGCTCCAGCTCTCCCTGGCAGGGATCGGGGAAGCCGGAGTGTGTATGCAGTAGCCCTGTCCTGTGTGATGGTACGCAGCACTGAGGCGGGAAAACCATCCTCAAAGCAATAAAATTGAGGGATCCACAACAGGGATGACCCTAATCCCATGTAGTTCTCTTTGAAAATTATTAAGTTAAGACCAGAACCGAACATGGTGGATGGATCAAACATGGCTGCTGGATTATTGCAGCCACACTGTCCCTAGCGCAGGAGCGCTTGTCATGTCTCGTCCTATGCTCAGCTCGCAGGATAATGGTGGAGACCGCACAGGATGAGGTTTTTATAGGGCTGTGACATCACGGGGGATGGCTATCTGCGGATTGGCTGGCTACTGGCAGATTTGCATTATAGGGGATCTCATGTTCCTGGGCTTCTTACTTTCACTTTGTAACAAGTGCAGCTGCCATTTTAGGAAAACCTGATTAGTTTCCACGAAGCGCGAGGAAATTAGGATTCGTAGTGAATCAAATTTTTCCTAAACTTCGGATGCTTCGATTCGCTCAACACTAGTTGTAGGTATAAGTGGCACGCTGCCTCGTGTCTCCTGCCGAATATAACATAGGCATTATTCTCATTGAGCTCAGTATTATGAAATAGTGATAGCACTTGGCACGTTATCTGGGTGTATGCCGTGTGGTACATGTTATTATATATTGTGTATAGTCTTATTAGATTTTGAGTAATAAGCATGTCGGACATAAGCACTCGGATGCACATTTGCACAGCACTTGCACTTTTTCTTTTATCCACTGGGGGAGCACGTGCATTTCAGCACTGTTTTATTTATCACATGTACATTATTTATTAAGCATTTCTTATAGTTGGTTGGATTATGCTATATGTTTGACATACAGTAGAAGGCAGTATTATAGTAGTTATATTCTTGTACATAGGAGCAATATTATAGTAGTTATATTCTTGTATATGGGAGCAGTGTTATAGTAGTTATATTCTTGTACATAGGAGGCATTATTATAATAGTTATATTCTTGTACATAGGAGCGGTGTTATAATAGTTATATTCTTGTATATGGGAGCAGTGTTATAGTAGTTATATTCTTGTACATATGGGGCAGTATTATAGTAGTTATATTCTTGTACATACTGTAGGAGCAGTATTATAGTAGTTATATTCTTGTAGTTATGAGGCAGTATTATAGCAGTTATATTCTTGTACATAAGAGCAGTATTATAGTAGTTATAGTCTTGTACACAAGAGCAGTATTATAGCAGTTATATTCTTGTACATAGGAGGCAGTGTTATAGCAGTTATATTCTTGTACATAGGAGGCAGTATTATAGTAGTTATATTCTTGTACATAGGAGCAGTATTATAGTAGTTATATTCTTGTACATAGGAGGCAGTATTATAGTAGTTATATTCTTGTACATAGGAGGCAGTATTATAGTAGTTATATTCTTGTACATAGGAGGCAGTATTATAGTAGTTATATTCTTGTACACAGGAGCAGTATTATAGTAGTTATATTCTTGTACATAGGAGGCAGTATTATAGTAGTTATATTCTTGTACATAGGAGGCAGTGTTATAGTAGTTATATTCTTGTACATAGGAGCAGTATTATAGTAGTTATATTCTTGTACATAGGAGCACTATTACAGTAGTTATATTCTTGTACATAGGAGCAGTATTATAGTAGGTATGGTATATTATTCTATATTGGAGGCAGTATCATAGTATTCATATATTTCCTTACTGACACAGCTGCAATAATCAAAAATAAGCCACCTGCTATTGCAGATAAAAAAAAAAATACATTACAAATTGAACACATGCAATCTTTCTAACAACGTACCAAAACGTACAAGATAAAGCCATCGGTATAATAAAGCTTTATATATCAGGATTAGAAGTCGCTGTGTTGCTGTGCGGCATTAGCCGTGTTTGTTTTCTTCCACGATAACAATAGTTGATTGATTTTTTTTTTATAAAATTATCTGAGGTTGCTTGTAGGACATTGCAAGGTTTCTCACAGCGCTGTAACAAACAATTTAAGGGTCAGTGCTGAGCGCTGGAGGCAAATTTTCATTTTGGCTTTTTAGAGACGAGGTCAAGTCCTCTGGAGCTGGAAGGATCTGCTGCTCTATAGAGCCTCGGCCTTGTGTATTTATTCTAAGTTAAGTGCGCAGAGTGTATGTTTGGAGAATTAGCGCTGATACGTCTTGTCTTTCTGCTTGCCTTGTTTTCGTAATGGGTCTTGTAAATTTATATATGACCGTGTCCTCTTAATGCAATCTATCAGCTGAGCCAACTCAGGCTTGGCAAGTTAGAAGATTTTTAAAATAGCTTAATAACTTCTTTTTTTAGACATGTGATTATTGTATAATGGTGTTTTTATCATTAAGAAAACAAATTGATACAGAAGATCCTGGAATTTAAAGTGAGCGTCATTTATAGGAGTATTACATATTTGTGTTGCTTAAAGGGAATCTGTCACCTGGCTATCCACAATTTTAACGCAGGCGCAGTGCTGGCGATTGCCTGCGCGATCCGACGGCAACTGAGGGCAGCAGCCTCAATATTGTCACTGGGCATGCGCCGAGTCCAGTGACGTTTTCGGAGTGCTATTGCCCTCAGTTGCCGTCGGATCGCACAGGAGCAGGCAATCGCCGGCACTGCGCCTGTGCGAGATTTCCGGCAGCCGGCGAGAAGAAGATCGGGGATGTATTCCGGGCAGAGAGCGGAGGTAGCCGGGGGAGGGGGGGGGGTGGCGGAGCGAGGAGATTTCAGCTGTTGGAGGCATTCTTCAGATTCAAATTTAGGCGGTTTGGGCACATCAGGGGGCGTTCCTGGGCTCCTTGGAAGAGAAAAAGCCCCTCTGGGCTCCTTGGATCATAATTTACATAACGGATAAAGCGGTTTTTAACAGAAAATAAAAGAGACACGGCAAAAAGAAGAACACATATGGATATAAGGTACTTTATTGCCCTAGGGCCTAGGCTAAAGGGAAAAAAAATTGTGGATAGTCAGGTGACAGATTCCCTTTAAAGGGGCATTCCAACCATTGTCTTAATTTTCTTCTGTCTACTGAAATTTCAAATCCAGTCCTTAAAAATTTGACTGGTCCCAGCCTAAAAATTGGTGAGACTTATGTCAACCATACCCATAAGTGGGCTTTTTAAGGTAAGTTTGGGCCCTACTATGAGCTGGGACTAAATCCTGCAAAATTATCAACAGAAATTTTAATCATTAGGGTTGTCTAGGTGGGTGTTACTCCTTCTTGTACAAACCCCCTAGCCTAGCATGTCTACGTGCCAAGCTTTTGGGATGGTGCATTTCAGAGATGTAGAAAATGCACTTCCCATAGTGCATCCCAGCCCACCTCTCACTCATCATCAAACCCTGCCAAATAGACCCCTTCCAGTTCCTGTTGTTTCTTCTTACCTCTCCCTTTTCACAATACTAGCTTTTCATTCATTCCACCTGCTTTTCACCCAGCCCACTGTAATGCCACTTGATTCATGACGCCACATCTGTGCGCCATTCGACTCTGTTGCAGGTCATGATGGGAGGCATGGATGTTACTTCAGTAGCAGTTTCTGAAGGAAGACTAGCTCTCAATTTTGGGAAATTAAAAGGTTTCTTGTATTGACAAGTGTTATAAAATGTATCAGAGAAGCTTAGTCTCAGAGAACTCCATTAATAGAGACAGACATGTCCATGTTCCACATGTTCTCTCTTTCTTCTTCCACCCAATATTATAATAATTATATTTTTGCCTTTTTCCCTTTTCTTGTTCATCTTGCCCAGGCCACCATACATTCCTTCAGTGATGACTCCTGTCTTCAACGTATAACACAAAGACATCTTTGGCTAGTTGCTATTAGTTATGTCCCTGTTTGAAGCCCCTTACAATAGTAATGTTCGCCTTAGTGCCCCTTACCATAGTAATGTCCCACTTAGTTTTCCCTGCATAACCAATGCTCCCTTAGTAATCCGTACATCAGTTTCCTTGCTTCAGTAATGTTCCCCTTAGCATCCTTTGCATCATTAATACCCCCCGCCAGTGCTCCTTACATCAGTAATACCCCCCTTTAGTGAACCTTTCATCAGTAATGCCCCTCTTTAGTGCACCTTACTTCAGTAATGCCCCCCTTTAGTGCTCCTTACATCAGTAATTCTCCCCTTTAGTGCACCTTACATCAGTAATGCCCCCCTTTAGTGCTCTTTACATCAGTAATGCCCCCCTTTAGTGCTCCTTACATCAGTAATGCCCCCTTTAGTGCTCCTTACATCAGTAATGCCCCCTTTAGTGCTCCTTACATCAGTAATGCCCCCCTTTAGTGCTCCTTACATCAGTAATGCCCCCCTTTAGTGCTCCTTACATCAGTAATGCCCCCTTTAGTGCTCCTTACATCAGTAATGCCCCCTTTAGTGCTCTTTACATCAGCAATGTCCCCCTTTAGTGCTCTTTACATCAGTAATGCTCCCCTTTAGTGCTCATTACATCAGTAATGCCCCCCTTTAGTGCTCCTTACATCAGTAATGCCCCCCTTTAGTGCTCCTTACATCAGTAATTCTCCCCTTTAGTGCACCTTACATCAGTAATGCCCCAGTTAAGAGCACCTTACATCAGTAATGCCCCTTTAGCGCTCCTTACATCAGTAATGCCCCCTTTAGTGCTCTTTACATCAGCAATGCCCCCCTTTAGTGCTCCTTACATCAGTAATGCCCCTTTAAATGCCCCTAATTACAGTAATTTCCTTTTTACTACATGTACCTTAGCGCAGTAGTATCCCCGTTAGTGTTCCTTCCATCAGTAATGGCCATCTTAGTGCCCTTTAGTGCAGTAATGTCCCTCTTTAGTGCTTGTTAATACAGCATTGTTCCCCTTAGTGCTCCTTGCATCAGTAATATAACCCTTAGTGCTCCTTTAATGCTCCTCAAATCAGTAATGTAACCCTTAGTGTGTTTAATACAGTTATGTCCCCTTGGTGATCCTTGCATCAGTAATATTTCCTTTAGTGCCACTTAGTACAGTAATGTCTGCATTCAAATCGCAACACAAGTTCTGAAATTCTGATGTCTCTGTAATTCACATTTTCAGCATGGCCTTTTTGCAGTGCCCTATATAATTTGGCAGTTCCTAAAAGTTGTTTGTTAAATTTTGAATTTCTTTAACCTTTTCTTCACTTTTTTCCTAGGGGGTAAACTAATATTTCTGGAATCAGGATTCGTTCATCTCCGGGCTCATTATATAATGATTTCAGATGGTGGTGAACTTCAAGTGGGCACCTCTGCTCAACCATTTAAAGGAAAAGCAAACATTACCCTCTACGGGAGCTTATCTTCTGCTCCTTTATATCCCTATGGGGTAAAGTTTCTCAGTGTCCGGAATGCATCTATTTCCATACACGGTAAGTCTGTTTTATATGTTGGCTTCACTTATGTTCAATGATGTTTGTTGTTCTCAAAGCTTGTGTTCCTGTCCCTTTGTGGGACAGCCTCTTTCTCCTGGTGGTTGGGATGGACACACATTTGGAATATGAACTACGAAATCCAGATGTTTGAATCTGGCCTTAAAAAGAACTTTGGACATTTAAGGGCAACATGTCATGAACCTGTTTTGTACCCTGCGACCCACTGTGGCAATCAGCAGAGCCAAGAGGGGGTCACTCATCACGTCCTTACAAGGCTGTCCCATTTAGGACTTTTATGGCTTATCAATAGGATATGCCATAAATATCCAATAGGTTCAGTAATATCTGCTAGATGCAGATCCTGTCTCCTATCTCAAGAATGTGAGCCCACAGTGAATGATGAGCACACTGTGTATGCGCAGAATCCTCTCCATTCACTGCTATGGGACTCCTGAAAATAGATCTGCCTGGCTATTTTCCAGAGTCCCATAATGGTGATAATAGGGGTGGCCGTGCATACGTGGTTTGTTCGTCATTTATTTTGGGGCTCCGTTCTTGAGATGACAGCATTCCCAGAGGTGGGACTTGTACCCAGTATCAGACTGGGGTGCTTAGGGCCCACCGGTAAAATTTATTTTGGGGGCCCACAGTACGGATACATGGGGACAGTCTTACCTTGCTTGTGCCTATCGGACATTTATGGCATATCCTATTGATATGCCACAAACGTTCCACATGGGAATACATGGGTTCAGAGCTGAACCCGGATATATCCCCATTTTCACCCTTCAGGCCCCTGTGACATTTCATGTGCCGATGCTCTCCCTTGCCCTTAACTGGATCGTGCAGGGCAAGGGTTTGTTTGTTGATATTTTCTCATTGCTAGGTGGAGGCTTCGGCCTAGCAGTGTTTCCACTGACGTCTCTGGCACTGATTGGCTGGCTTTAGCACTGCTCTAGCCATTTTACAGACTAGGGCAGTGCTAAAGCCCACCCATCAGTGCTGGTGACGTCACCGGGCTCACTGCTAGGCAGAAGTCTCCACCTTGCTTACCTTAGGGAGAGCCCGGTACGTCACCGGATCTCCATAAAAAGCCATGAAATGCTCTGATGCTTATATGAGGGGGGCTGCCTGGGTGAAAATGGGGATATGTCCAGGTTCAGAGTAGAGTCTACATATGACTGCCATATTTTGGCCTATGGTATATTACCTCAATATTTAAAAGCAATGTATCATCAGTAAATGAAATATTATTGATATCAATATTATTATATATCAAGTGTATTCAAATATTCCTTGAAATACTACAGTGCCTAGAACAAACACAGTAGGCTGATATTTACTGTTTCCAGCAGTTCACTTGTTAGCTTTGCTGTGTAGACTGGGAGGTTTAGCAGAGTCATCTCAGTTTCATTAAAGTGCAAGTAAATTGATGACAGCTTTGTTTCATTGCCTAGATAATAATACCATACAAACAGATAAAATTCTGCTTCCCTGTCAGCCTCTGGTCTCTGTGGGCTGTGCTCCATCACCGTCTTGAACACTATAATAAATTATGGCATTTCTCTGACTTCCAAACATTGCAGCTACCATAAAGCACACAACATATTTACCCACAGTGCATACACGCTAATGTTATCTTCTACAGACTTATAAGCAGTGTCTAAAATGAAACACGAGACATTCCCTTAAACACCGGTGGACTGTCCAATAATCATCCACCAAGGGAATTGTGAAACCAATACTTTCAGTAACTGTTTGGCCCTCTTACCTGATGTTCCTCATACCATGCCAAGTAGCCCTGGGAGCAAACTCCGGCCAAACCTTTACCACATTGTGGAGGAACCCAATGAATGGATCCAGGTCCACGTGATCAGGGCTGTGAGTTCCGCCAAGTGCACGTGCAAGATATTATTACATCCTGTGTGGATAATAAGAACCATGGGCACCTGGAGGCTTTGAATTGCCGTAGTTGTGACCAGGTGTATGGAGTAAAAGAAGGCGTAAAGCTTCGCCGGGTACTAGAGGCATAATGATCCACCTTTAGTATCGAGCAAGGGTTTTAAAAATTCGAGTCGGCTGCTTCTCCGAATTTTACAAAGAAATTGGTTTTGTTACAAAGTGCATTTCTTTGTAAGTAGCGGGCGCAATGACGAGGAACGGCGATTGCACCACCCCCCTTCATTGAACCCCTAGAGTGCCGCGTTCATTGTTGGTCGTGGCATATGAGAATAGTAATAGTAGTGAGGGGTTTATCGGTGAAAATAAAGACTCAACTTATCCACTTGAGCACGAAGATGCCACCGCAGCCATCTTGATTGAAGATACTGCACAAAAGATTTCAATCGGAACTTCAATCAACATGGCTGTGGCGGCATTTTTGCGCTCAAATGGAGGAGGTGAGTATGTTTTTTTTTTTCTTTTTTGCTATTTTAGGGAAACTTGATTCGTTACCACAAAGCATGAGGAAATTCGGCTTCACGACGAATCAAATTGTTCTTGAAATTCGGATCGAAGTCCACCTCGGATACTTAGATTAGCTCAACTCTAATTGTGGCTCACCTGCACCTGGGCTTAATTTTGCTGCAAAATTCACACCTCTTTTCAGACATGTTTACAAAGCAAATGAGCCAAAAAGAATAATCCACTGTGCCTCTCTGGTCAAGAGGTGTGTGGGCTACCAGGAAAGGGTATGGTAATAATTCATCTGTGGAACACGGTCCGTGAGATACCGGACTGGCATCCTGCTGAGTGCAGGAGCGCACTGCGTCATTGGTTGCTATAACGCCGTGAGCTTTGTGCCGCCGCTCGTATACGAGTGTATTGCTGTACAGCAGCAGCGCCACGAAGCGCACGGCGTCATAGCAACCAATGACGCCGTGCACTCCTGCATTCAGCAGAATGCCAGTCCGGTATCTCGTGGACCGTGTTCCACGGACTTCTGCATGAGGCTTTAAAGGTTGTTCACCCCCAGGGGTCTTTTGTCATGTCACTGGGTCACATGACATATGGTTACAAATCACCGTTGTGGCCAGTCATTGGCTGCAGTGACCGTTGTCAAACCAGATGTTAGAATCCGTAGAGTGGCTGCTGCAGGTGGGCGAAGAAGCCGGAGAATCTACTTCCTTCTGCAGGTCCAGCTATGCGGGGTGTCCGCCTGACAGGCAACTGGGCTGAACAACTCCTTTTAAAGTCATTTGCCTTTAAAACACACATATAACCACTGAGGTCAGTGATTGGCTGCAGCATTCATGTGAGCGATGAGCGGCGCGTTGCAGCCCAAGCGAGGATCGGGTCCATGTGTGCAGATTTGCTTCGTTCACTTGTCTGTAACATTTAGTTCACCCACTAAGGAGCCACCACCAGAATTTCGATTGCAGCTCTGGATGTGAACAGTATAAACCTTACACCAGGTCTGACCATGAAATGTAGATCACCCGCCGTCTATCCTAAAGGCTAGCCAGCTGAAATCATAATGCAGCTCTAGATGTGACTGGAGAAATCTAAATTCAGCACAAAATAAAGCAATTTGCAAACTTACTCAGCAATTTTTATGTTCGAAGGAGTTAATTCTTCCTTCAGCCTCGAGCTCCCCTGCACCAGCACGTTCCTACACAGACGTTCCTTGGTTTCGGCTTCTCTGGAATTCCTCACAATTCGAGAAATTTGTAGCAGCCCTCCCCGTGTCTGAATTAGATTACCACACCTATGCAAACATTAAGCGTTATCATTATCAGGAGAATTGCAGATCTTTAAAACAATAGATTATGCTAAGAGATACCATATTCCGCCAGTGCCGTGCCTGAGGAACAAAGGGCTAATTTGCCATATGAGCCTGTTAGAAAAAAAAAAAATCTAATTTTTTTTCCATGCCGGGCCCAGTCCCTCCCGCTGGATGGCTACAATTAGAGTTCATTGAAAACACTTGCGCCGTCCACTGTGAAGTAAGGGAACAAGTCTACAGAGCGCGGGGCCGGATGCCTTCTGCCCGCGCTCACATCAAACGGAATCGTCGGTCTACGGCATTGGAACAAATTGAGGAGCATGTCCATGTTATTTTTTTTCTTATCACACTCCCCGATCATTAAACTAACACACTTTGAAATTCTCGGGCCTGTTCGCGGAAGAGCACAAATTATTATAATTTTTTATTTTTTTGGGAGAGTTGAAAATATTCCACAGCCGTGAACGAGCCGAGTCATCTGTCTCCTTTGATATGTTAATACGAGGTTACCAAAAATTGCAAAAATCTCAGAATTCCTAGGGTGGCCCAGGACTCGGGTGGTCGTTGTGCTTTGGGAAATTTCACTTTTTTTTTTTTTTTTGCCTACAGCTAAGTGAAGCCCTGCTGCCAATCACAGCGCGCCACCCGTAAAGCGACTGCCCGTCAGGTGTCACTTTAAGGCAGCGTTGGTTTTTGCAGGGAGGGGATGGGGAATGGCTGACAGTTTAATCATGGCCCCTGACTCCCGGATGGAGGACGGCTTATTGATTTATTTGAGAAAGAAATTTGTCACTGTCTCAGTCTGAGCGTCTCGTGTTTCCATCCGTGATAAGTGACAGGACTTATGGTGGTGTATCAATAGCAATTTCCAACAGGAACACGGAAGGCACCCAGGGGAGCGGCAGGAGGGAATATAATCCCGAAATATTACCGACAGGGAAAATTGGGAAATGTCAAATTGCAAATCCTCTTTACGGTCTACAATCCAGCTACTTGTCATCCAATATGGCCACCGTAGCAGTTTTAAAGGTTTATTTTCATGACAATTATTTATGGCATAGATGTGGGTCCCTATCTCTAGAACAGTCCCGGCCACTCTGTTTCTCGTTCCCCTCACTGGTTTGCCTTGCCTGCTTCCATAGCTCCGACCAACTCTGACTACCTCATCCAGGCATACTTACCAACACTACAGTTTGTAAATCAAGGACACATAGGCCCCGACCCCTGGAATGCCCCCGAATTGGAAGGACTGCCCAATTATGGGCATGGTTAACAAAAACCCTACAGTTTTTGGCTCAGCAAAGCCCAAAATTATAGGGACTTGTCAACTGTCCTGAATTTGCAGGGACCATCCCTAATTTTTAGACAGAATCCCATCAAATTTGAGCTGTTCTGGACCGTAAATAGGTGAACTACTGTAAGCCCACCCTTTAGTAGGCACCTCCAATCGGTTTGGGGTGTCTCCAGGAGCGGAGCTTACACATGCCCTGAACTTACCTTTAAATGTTGGTAAGTATGCAGTCCACTGAAAATTCAAGACCGTTACCATCTATGTCCAGGCTGTACAAAGTTGGGGGGATGGGAGACAGGAAAACCCATTAGCGCCCCATTCACACGACCGTATTTTTGCTCCTCCTCCGATCCGCCTTTTTTGTGGATATAATGCGGACCCGTTCATTTAAATGGGTCTGCAAAAAATGTGTGCTGTACGCATCCCTATGTTCATTCCGTAGCCCCGCAAACAGATAGAACATGTCCTATTCTTGTCCGTTTTGTGGACAAGATAGGTATTGTTACAATGGATCCTCAAAAAAAAACTGATGCAACACCGATGTAATTCGTATTTTTTGCGAATCTACATTTTGTGGATGGCAAAATATATACGGTTGTGTAAGTACTCATGCACAGGAACGTATTTTTTGTCCTTGTCCATTCCATTTTTTTTTTTTTTTGCGGCCTGTATGCGAAACCATTCACTTCAATGGGGCAGACAAAAAAAAAAATTGAAATTACTTTGTGTGTGTTCCGTGTCCGCATGTCAGTTCCACAAAAAAATAAAACTTGTCCTATTATAGTTGGCATTAATGAAAAGGATAGGAGTGTTCTATTATGGGCAGGTCGTTCCATTCAGGGGCGTAGGAAGCCCCAAAAATCTTGGGGGGACAGCACTTATGGGGCCCCTGTGTCCCCGCCCCCCCTCAAGCCACACCCACATTTCTCCGCCCCCCCCCCCAAGTGCCGAAAAACTCTCCCCTCCCCTCCTTATGGGCCAGTGGGTCCGGTTAAAAAAGAAAAAAAACACAAACACACACAAAACACGACACTTATACTTACCTCCATCCGTCACAGCGATGCGATGCAGGCCTCTTCCGGCCTGTGTCCCGCGCTGTACGGCTCACAGACGGCGAGATGACGTCATCGCGCCGCCTGTACCAACATCTGATAGGCTGCAGGCCTAGTGCCGGCAGCCTATCAGAGGAGCAGGGAAGGGAGACGCCTCTCCCTCTCCTGCTCCGCAGCACAGCCATCTGTATCGCTGTCCTGGGGACGGCGATACAGATGACTATGGAGATGAACGCTTCCACAAGCGTTTATCTCCCTGTGCCCTGCCACCGCTGCACACATTGCCCTGCGAAAGCTGGGGGGGATTTTTGCATACCCGTCCCCCCCGCATTATTTCTTGGGGGGGATCCGACCCCCCCGTCCCCCCACTTCCTACGCCCGTGGTTCCATTCCGCACACGGCTGGTATCCATGTTTTGCGGTTCTCGTGTGCATGAGCCCTAAATGAAAGTTGCTAATTAGCTTGCGCAGAAGGTACTATTCACACTATGGGTCAGATGTATGAAAACTGTCAAAAAGAAAGACTGTCTTTGTTGCCCATAGCAACCAATCCCCTTCAATTAAACGCTGTCACCCAGCTTTCCCCATACACCTTAGGGTCTGTTCATCCTATGGGGCAGTTTTATAAAAACTGTCTAAAACAAAGATCTCCTTTTGTTGCTCATAGCAATCAATCCCCTGTAATAAGGCATTTCCCACTCAGCTTTCTCAGACATCTTAGAGACTATTAACACTAGATATATGAAAGATGTGGAAAAGAAAGGCACCTTTGTTACCTTTAGCAACCAATCGCAGCACAGCTTTCATTTTTCAAGAGCAGAGTAGGAAATGAAAGCTTTTCTGTGATTGGTTGCTCTGGGCAATGAAATGCCCAGAGCAATCAACATACTTGAGACCTATACTTGAGAGGCTATTGGCACATATCCCTCTCAGCACATAGAGGGCTGCATTTACAGTGTCCTCGAAGCCAAATCCAAAGGGTTAATGTACTGTACTTTGTACTGTCTATGTCCCATAGGCTGTATATGGAGTGGGAGGATCCTAGTTACTGTTGCTAGGCAGAGCTGGAACCACCTCTTCCTCTCTAGGAGGAAGTCGCTACCGTCTAGTGTGAGTTGTGGATGTGAAAGCATCTAAGAGCAGTGGAGAGTGAAGATCTGTGGCCCTGTGCATCATAAGGAGCCAAAGAGACAGCATGTGGGCCAGCCCTTGAGGGAGAGACTTAGGGAAGGCAGAAGAAAGTTCAGCGGCCATACAAAGTGGATTCACCAGCATTTGTCAGAGAATATGAACACCTATATTGTGTCTACAGACTTCTCTGCATGTGGTGGGAGCAAATAAGCTTCAGGTTCCCCATCATAACAAAAATACAGATGAGCCCTATGTTTAGAGAATGTATACTACTGAGGATACTACAGAGCTAACATACAGCCAGAGTGAGGGAAATCAGTTGCAACCCTTGGTCAAGTTTAGAAGATTGTGCAGACTATAAGAAGAGACTCGGCCCTCTATCTACCACAGCCTTGGGAATTGCATATGAAAATATGACTGCCGTTAATGTGCACACCTGTGTGAACCATCTATTGAACAGACTCGACATCAAGCAACACCAAGGGAACCATCAGGCAGGAAAATTCTCCCAGCCAGGGAGTGCCCGAAAAGGGAAGAAAGGTGCGTCCTTCTCATCACTTAAGGTCCAGGGGAGCATCAGCGTTAGTAACTACGACCTCCAAAGTGGAGTGGCCGGCCTACATAGAGTTGTCACTGCTCCGTTCCTGGCTGCTTTAGGTTCCCGCAGGACCAGGAGGTACCTTAGTCCCATGGATGTTGCAGGGAATCACAGGCCTTAGTGGTCACATCTGCTTGAATGGTACGCCACTGCTGGCCGGACAACCCCTTTGATAGGCTACCACTATAAGACAGACCCCAGAGCAAAGACGATCTTCTAGAATACCAAGGGGAGGCCTACAGTTATAGTGGTCTGGACCTTTAAGGCTGTAGACATTTTCCATCAACGTTAAACCAGTTTTTGATATCGCCTTTTCTTTCTTTTCTGAGGACAATTATTTTACTGATGCCGTAATGTGCGAGAGAGCAAAGTCACAGAGCGAAACTTTGTATTTAGCGAGCAATTAAGATCAGTCTTGTACATTATTTCTGCACCTCCCGGGATATGTAAATTCCCTTAAACTTCTCCCTCCCCCCCTCACCACCATTTGCAAAAAGACCTAAATATCCGAGCGGAACATGTTACAAATGAGTAGATATCGACTTCTCAATTACTCACTCGGTGATCACTTCCCCAACTTTCTTAGTGAGCTTTTTAAAATTCTCCCTTCCTCGGGGGTCGTTTGTTTCTTCGGCAAATTGTCCAAAATTGGTCATAATCGGGCACATGCTCAATGTTGTGTAACAGACATCTTCCCATTAACAATAATGCGTAATTCAATTGACAGCCATGAAAATTTACCTAGCAATATGTTGTCGTTATAGCCAACTGCTCTTAGCATCTAAATGATCCTTTCAGCCTGTCTTCAGATTCCTGCAGGCGAATATTCCTTGTCTCATTCAATAGTGCCATAGATTAAGTGGCAATAATGCGAAAATGGTGCCAGCTGTATGCGGGGGAAACATGGAGGGAAAAAAAAAAGTGCTTGTGTGCGATACGTGATGGAACGCAGGTACGGGGGAGAGGGCTCCTCATTGTTCTCCTGGTGCAAATGTCACAGATAAAATGGATCTTATTCATATGTGGATTAAAGGGGATGTTCCTAGGGGCAGAAGCCTTTAGTGTTCCCTGTGACCTGTTACTTGAGGAGGACAATGCTAGAGTTTTAGGCCTCATGCACATAGCAGCGCCATGTGCATGGAGGATGTAAGTAGGCTGTGTAATGTAGAGCTGAAGGCACTCCGTGTAGCGCCACATGGTGTCTCTGTATGGTGCCACTTCGCGAAGTTATACTTACCTTGTGGCAGTACTTCTAGGAGAGGATACCTTTATGGTTTCCCGATAAAACAAGTCAGGGAGTATATTTAGGGGTGCAGAAGTTGCAGTTGCACCCTGGCCCTGGTTCTTGAGAGGGCCTCTGTCATATAAGAAGACACAAGCATCATAAATGGCACACGGTAGGTAGAGGTCCAGGCACGTCTATTCACCTAGTTTTACCAGGAGTGACCTGGTGCTATATAGTTTTCACCCAGATGCCCAGTAAGAAGCTAGGAGGCAAGGGTAAGTATATAGACCGCTCTGGGGGTCTGGATTTTTTTGTTTGATCTGGGGTCTGAATTAAATTAGGAGTCTGGTCTGCGGTCTATTGTTCATATGAGATCTGAATATATGAAACCATGCCCCTTTTTATAAGCGACACCTCTCAAAAATACCCTGCCTACTTGCTGATCGAGTATCATATTATAGAGATATCTCCCTAGTTCTGATCTGATCATTCTTCCCGGCCCAGGAGCTTCAGGTTACAACTTCTACCATATTTCTCTTGTAGGTTGGGTTCCAAAGTTAATTTCCACAAACCTAGCATATCGAGCTAGAGCCAATGACACACAGCTGACTTTAATGGATCCGGTTGACTGGCGGATAGGTGATCGGTTTGTCCTATGTGGAGGCAGTTTTTACGGCCCCATAAAACAAGAAGAAGTTCTGACCATCGTGAATGTCAGTGGTTCCCACATAACTGTCAGTCCACCCCTGAGGTGAGTCCAACAGTGTCCTCACATTATTCTTCATGTGGTCTATGGGTTTTTAGGGGATCAGTTCTTGTATTTGATGGTGTTGTAGTGTTTTCAGAGTTTGTTTAAGGTTTATAGAAACCAGCAACAGAGTGACTCAAGCTCCCAACACTTGAGAGATAAAAACAGAGAAGGACATCTGTAGGAGCATGAAAAATCTTGACTGAAGAAGGTGCCTCTGACAGATACTGAGCAATAGATGATGGTATCATAGGTGACATCTTGTTCTCATTGACTTTCTTAGTCCTTTCTATCTGCCCCAGGAAGGCTTGAAGACCGCCAGATATGATGCACCTTTGTTTCCCAGGCTTTTCATTTTTTACACAACATACCACTGATGGCCCCTACATACTACCTCCATAAAAACCAAAATGTCCCTAATGTAGGCACACATGATCTCCATGACAGCCACATCTAAAATGCCCCGTGACAGCCACAATGCCCCCCACAAAAATACAACGCCCCAATGTCATAATGTCCACATGACAACCCCAATGCCCCAGAACAGCCACAGTGTCCCTATGGCAGCCATAATTCCCCCATAACAGCTTCAATGTCCCCATAACAACCAATTAGTGAGGAACGAAGTTTTGAAAAATTTAATCCGGCAGCTTCGCGAACTTAGTCAAGAAATGGAAATTTGATTTGTTTCTAATTACTTTACAGGTTTAATGACGGGAAACGCCGCCCCCTATCATTTAACACCTCAGATGCCACGTTTAACGCTGATCGCGGTATCTGAAGTTCACATTCAGGTACTCAGGGAATTAAAAAACAAAACAAAACAAAAAATATACTCACCGCATCCACTTGATTGTGGAGAGGCCGTCTGTTCCTGTCTTGATTGATGAAAACCCGCAGTGTGTGTGGTGATGTGATCACGCTGGCCATGCATGGTGACGTAATCAGTGACATCGTCACGCTCGCCGCAGGTCCTTTGGTGGGTTTTCTTCAAACAAGACGGAGCGGAGCTTTGGCACCACGAAGCGCGAGGAAATTCGGCTTCACAGCTAATCGAATTTTTCCTAAACTTCCTATCAAATTACGCTTCGGATGCTTTGATTCATTCAACACAACAACCAATACCTGCAAACAAGCCACAATACCCCCCATGAAAGCCACATCGACCCCTATGCCATAACCCCTTTCTCCCATGTGATTCTCTTCCATGCCTTGGCTGACCTTTTGCCTTTCTATGACATCAGTAGTCATTTTTTGGCACGTCATACTACTCCCCATCTCTTAGCCTCCTGAACACCTATGAAGGTAATATAGTGCACAGTCTAGGTAATACGTGATTGACCAGGTTCTTACACGTTATACAAGTATCTTACATGAGGACAGGGAAAATGAGATGTTGTAGAAACTACCCATAGCAACCTCTAGATTTGTTCTACCTCATGGTCCTACAAGTTTTTTTCTAAAATTTATGTTAATTCAACCCATTTTTCCTGTTGCAGATACACTTATGATATTTTAGAGCAACTCATCGAGGGGGATTTGGTCTCTTTAAGGCCTTTGGTGGCCATGCTAAGCAGAGATATAACTATACAAGGGAACCTTACAGATGAGTACACCGGTCGTTACAAGAGATGCCAGGAAGCAGGAGCCGCAGGTAAATATTCACACCCTCTAATTGCAGTTGGAAGAAAACAATAAGTAAACGTCTGCCTCGTTAACTAATAAATTGTGGCCAGATTGTGATCTAAGCCAATCTAACTAATCTAATAATACACAAGCAGTTGGACCATGTATGTCTTTTATTGAGTAAAGTATTGAGTGCAGTATGAAAAAGTAAGCGAACCCTTTAATTTATTAGTCTGTACCCCCCATTCCCTCCTCTTGCAGGAGTGTCCACCACCAAATTTTTCTTGTGGCTGTATATAAGATCTGTACAGTGTTGAGGAGCAATTTTGGATCATTCCTTCCTGCAAATGGTCTCCAGTTCATCAATATTTCTGGGATATCTTGCAGGAACAGCCCTCTGCAGCTCATGCCACTACATCTCCATAGGGGTTGTGCAAGAACGGTGGATGGACCTGTAAAGGGAAGCTTACTTACCTGTGTCCCGGTGCTGGCTCCCTGCTCCTTCTCCTCCCGGCCTGGGCTCCCTCCTGGCTTGACATCGCCTGCGGCCAATCACTGGCCGGTGAAGGGATCCCCTTGTGTTATGTGACCATTTATCATGACGTAAGGGAAGGAAGCCAGTCACCGCCATGGCCAGTGATTGGCCGCAGGTGGCGTCAGACCCGATGTATTCAAGAAGGGAGCCCAGTGGAGCATCGCAGGTCTGGACCAGAAGGTAAGTAAGCCTCCCTTTATGGATCTGGCCAAGTGGGTGGGTTTGCCCAAACCCCCCTATTCTTGCACAACCCCTTTAAGGTCAGGACTCTAACTTGGCCATTTCTTCTTCTTTTTCCACCATTCTTTGGCGGATTTAGATTTGCGCTTTGAGTCATTGTCTTGTAGTATCACCCGGCGTCTCTTCAGTTTGAGGTCTGCCCTTGGATCTCCATTAAATGTATTGGTATACCTTAGAATCATTGTTCCTCAATGAGCGCAAGGCATCCAGGCACTGAGGACAAAGCAGCCCCAATCCATGATGACCCTTCCACCATGCATCTCAGTTGGAATGAGGTTTTGGTTTCCTCTAAACATAACATCATGGAAGGACACAATGAAGGTAGCTGCTGCTGTCCAAAGAACTTTGTGGCCTTTATCAAATTTGCCTGAAACCACCTAGATGTCCCACAATGCTTCTAGGAGAATGTTATTTGGGTGGACTTTTGGAACTTTTTAGTGCAAAAGCACAACGCTACGTTTGGAGGGAAAAGAACACGGCATACCAACTCCAAACCCTAATCCCAGATGTGAAGCATGGTGGAAGGGGCATTATGCCTTGGGTTATATTTTGTATGTACTGTACCTTGGATTATTATTTCTTCATCTTAGGTGGGGACACTTTAACCCTTACAAATTGTCTCACTTATAATCTTCATTCCTTCTTCAGAGATAACAGAATGTCCCTATGAAAGAAGTGAAAAAACACTTGGATCTCAAGATCTGGGGATGGTGTTTATCGCTCAAGCTTTGAAGGATGAGCCAAGTTTGGTCCGAATCTCAGGAGTCCGCTTCCTGCACGCCGGCCAAGTCTTCACACAGTCACGCAGTGGCCTCAGTATTGCTGGTGATAGACCCATGTTTGGTAGGATGCAGTTGTATTTCCACAAGAAGATGATTTTGTAGGCTTGTAGCATGATAATAATCTGCTTCTCTATTACTGGAGGGCTCGCCTTTAACACTTTATTTCCAAAACTCGGCAGTATAATAGTCCTTGTAGAGTGTACGTAGAAGGGTAGTTACAACTGATTGCGGGTAGGCAAATGGAGCCCCTCTGTCTCATTGGAGGACCCCAGTACAATCAATGGAACGGGATGGTTTGGCAGTAGACAAGGTACAGATTTCCCACTAGGGCCCAAGATCTTTACAATGCACATCATAGTGCAGTAAGAATTAGAGACACGTCCTTCATACGGACCACACATTATATGGAGAAGGTTCAGTAAAACAGACAACCTTACTATTTGGCCCATGAGCACTTCTGCAGGGGCTATCCACTACTTATGGGGAGCTAAGGTCTTTAAAGGGGTTTTCCGAGGCATAAATACTGATGACTTGTCCTCTGGATAGGTCATCAGCATCTGATCGGTGGTGGTCCGACACCCGGGAACAAGCTGCTTGACAAGGCATCAGCACTTGCAGTACTGCTGCAGCCTTCTCTCAGCTTTTCCTAGGCCAAGTGATGTCATGTTCAATAAGTTACATCCTGTATTATACTCCAGAGCTGCACTCACTATTCTGCTGGTGGAGTCACTGTGTACATACATTACAT